>WXVQ01000121.1:20992-70395 GCA_013372465.1 Nitzschia sp. Nitz4
GTCGTCGTCGGACGTTCCAACCAAGGATCCAAATGCAACAAAATCGGCCAGTCACTTTTTCAGTACTGGATCTACGGAACTCTACGAAGCAGGAGTGGCAAACAAGACAGTGAGTCATTGCGGTCATTTACGCGAGGGGGGTCACGCTCGACTGATTAGACTACATCTTCGAGGTTCCGGAGGAGGTGCGAGGTCTGCATTCATACTCTCTTCGCCCTTGCCGCCGGTTTCCAAAGGCACGTTCTCACCCCGATTTCTCGCGTCTTCCACACTGGGTTCTTACAGACGTACATACGCTTACTACACCGGAACAATTTTGGAAAAAAATGAGAAGCTGGGTGTGCGAAAGAACTGCTTCAAATAAGTTCAACTTGGAAAAAGGAACACGACGAAACGACAGACACAAGAACTCGAACGGGTAGCTTGTCGCTTGGTGCGAGTACCGGTACTATGCTCTACCGCACGTACTACCAGTAGGTGCAGTTTTAGTACTTCCAATCATGCACCTCGCTATTTTGTACGGTAGAATACGTGACAAGTGCGAGGTTGCCTTTTTTCATTGGCCGTCTCACCTAGCCTATACGGACGAATCCGTATCTTCCGAGGTCGTACGTCGTCGTCGACGGAAAGAAGGAATTTCACCCTTGGCACTTTCTTCGTCAAGAAACTACTAGACTACAAGCATTGTGCTGTTGCAGTAATCAACGTTCTTGCTGCACTGTACATTGTTGTGTGACATCTTCCTCCCTTGCTACTACACAACATTGTCAACATGGCAATGCACGTTTCTTCTCTTCGAGTGATCCTTGTGATCGTCGCATTGGCCGTTTCTGCCAACGCCTTCACCCAACCTTTGTTGTTTGCCGGAAATGGAGTTCTCAACCAAATGTCTGGGTCCAACTCTCTATTCGCACCCAGAGTTGCCAAGTCTGTAGTCCAACGATCCACCCAACTTCCCTATGTGTCCAACCCCTTGGCGACCAATCTGTTGCAGAAATCTTCTACCCAAGTAGGCTTGTCGTCCGAGGCTGTGGAAACCACGGCTTCGACCACTCCAGTAGAATCTACGGAAACAATCCCACCAACTGATACGCAAACCCAAAAGAAGGGGTTCTTTGGTCGGGTAAGTGCAGTATCCAGTGGTCCTTTTTTGTGCTCCTGGTATTTTGTTCCGTGACATGCATCCTCATCTTTTTGGATTCTTTCTTCTGTATCATTACTATACTAGATCGCTGCCGCTTTGCCTACTGCCGAAGAGCGCAAAAAATTGTTTCCTCTCGGTTTGATGTTCTTTTGCATTCTTTTCAACTACACCATCCTTCGTGATACCAAGGATGTTTTGATGGTCACCGCCCCCAAGTCGGGAGCCGAAGTTATTCCCTTTATCAAAACCTACGTGAATCTCCCCATGGCCATTGGGTTCACTGGTGTCTACGCATCTTTGACCAACCGTTTGGAATCTCATAATGTCTTTTATGCATGTGTCATTCCATTCTTGACCTTCTTTACTACCTTTGCCTTGCTCATTTACCCCAGCCGAGCCTATTTGCACCCTCACGCATTGGTGGATGCTTTGGCGGCACACCTTCCTCCTGGTTTCGCTGCTCCATTGGCTATTGTTCGAAACTGGAGTTTTGCCATGTTTTATGTCTTTGCCGAAATGTGGGGTAGCGTGGTTGCCTCGCTGCTTTTCTGGGGATTTGCCAATGAAGTTACCACGGTCGATGAGGCCAAGAAGTATTGTAAGTTGGAGACAATGTGGTGTGCCCAATGATTGGCTTTTTCGTCATGGAATATACTCATGGGTGTTGTTGTTGTTGTGTTTGTGTAATAGACCCCATGTTTGGATTGGGAGCCAATATTGCTCTCATTTTCTCTGGTCAATATGTGCGCTGGGTTTCCCAAATGCGTTCTAGTTTGGCCCCTGGTGTAGATGCTTGGGCTGTGTCTCTCCGATACCTAATGGGAGCTGTTGTCACTTCGGGAACTGTCTTGTTGACTACCTACAAGTACATGGTGGACAATATTGTCAAGAAAAAGAAGGCCGATGCTCCTCCCAGTGCTGCCTCTCTGCCCAAAAAGAAAAAGCCCAAGATGAGCATGGGTGAATCTGCAAAGTTCCTTTTGAGCTCTCCTTACATCCGAAACTTGGCTACTTTGGTCGTCTCGTACGGAATGTGCATCAACATTGTTGAAGTCAGTTGGAAATCCAAGCTGAAGCAAGCCTTCCCTAATCCCAACGACTATTCGGCCTTTATGGGTAACTTCTCTTCCATGACCGGAGTTATCACACTTCTAATGATGCTTTTGGGTCGTTCGATTTTTGGCAAGTTTGGATGGGGATTTGCTGCTCTTGTGACCCCCACCATGATCGGAGTGACCGGTTTGAGCTTTTTCGCATTGAATCTCTTTTCCGACTTTTTCAAGCCAATCACCGCGGCCCTCGGAACTACCCCACTCATGTTGGCTGTAGTGGTCGGTGCAGCCCAAAACATTTTGTCCAAGTCCTCTAAGTACGCATTGTTTGATCCTTGCAAGGAAATGGCGTACATCCCTCTGGATAAGGAATCCAAAACCAAAGGGAAGGCTGCTATTGATGTCATTGGAAATCCCCTCGGAAAGAGTGGAGGTGCCATGCTCCAACAAATCCTCATTTTTGCTGTCGGAAGCCTTTCTGCTGCCACACCGGTAAGTACCATGATGGAACGTGTTCTTTTCCGGAACCTTAATGCATTTCCTCTTCTCACTCGGCATTTCTTGTTTCTCGTTCCCAGTACTTCGCTGCTGCCCTCATGGGTATCATCTTCATGTGGACCCGGGCAGCCAACTCTTTGGCTGGTCAGTTCAATGAAGCTATGGAGGCACACGAGGAAAACTCCTCATAGATTTCCGATGCTAAATACATCCTATCTCGTCGTAAAGAAAATGTTTGTACTCTTGTATCTTCGTGTATATACTTTTGAATTAGATCCGAGAGGGAATTCCCGTGTGACGTCATCGGCGGGAGCGCCCTCTGATGGGACTGGCAAAAAATGGGCTCGTCATCGGCGTTTGGAATTTCCGATTATGTGATTGAGTGATACGAGCGAAGATCGCATGTGCCTGCTTCCCATCATTTCAGACGTCACGGCTGTCGATTGGGGCAAGGGAATGTTGTCCAATTGGACTGCCTGTTGACTTTTTATCACACGACGACGACAACAACACTACACTACTACATACTCTCACATTGGAAGTCTTTTTTCTTTTGACATCCATAATATCGATTCACTATGCGGACGATGCACTCATCTTTCGTATCCACAGCCTTGATACTCGCTGTCACTGCCAATATCTTCTCCTCCGTGGACGGCTTTGTTCCACTGTCGGGGGCTAGATCAGCACTTGGCATGGTCCAGTCGCTGTCACCCATTTCTCCCACCATTTCACCCACCACATCCAAGACTACCTCACGTTTACTGGAAACACCCGTTTCCACAGAAGCAGTCGCAACGGATACTCCCGCCAAGGTGGTTGTCAACAAGCCGTCCAAAAAGAAGACAATACAGGAATTGCGTGCCGAGGGAGGACCGTTGACATTCAACACTCCTGTTGGGGCTTTGAATCCATTTGCTATTTACTATGGACTTGTTTCTATCATGTTGGGTATCCCATGGTTTGCTTCTCTCAAGGTTTGCCAATTACTGTATCTAATCACTGGGGGGCGCTTTGATCGCAAGGTAAGCTTTTTACGACGACGGGTTGTCATTTTTACAAGTTTGTTGGATAGGACTGTTTGTGATGCCTAACAATATCCTTTGGTTTGCAGCGACGTATTCCAGTCTTTCTCAGCCATGTTTGGGGTATTTTGGTGATGCGATTGTCCCGCAGTTATCCCGTCATTGAAAATCGAGAAATCTTGACCGAATTCTTCAAGCAGGGTAGACCAGCCATGTTTGTTGCCAATCACTGCAGTTGGATGGATATTCCTTATCTTGGTGCCACGGTCGGTTGGCGCAACTACAAATTGATTTCCAAGAAGGAATTGGGTATTGTCCCCATTTTGGGATCGGCCATTCGAGCGGGTGGCAATATTATGATTGATCGTGCCGACCGAAGGTCGCAACTCCAAACGTTGAAACAAGGAATTAATTATTTGAAGGTATGTGTATGATGGTTGAAAATTCGGTGAATACATTGAGAATGTGAGTGTCTTATGCTTGACTCGACAGAATGGGATCAACCTCTGTACGTTTCCGGAGGGTACGCGGTCGCGATCGGGGCGAATGTTGAGATTGAAGAATGGAGCATTCAAGATGGCGTACAAGGCTGGAGCTCCTGTGGTTCCTTTGTCTATTGTTCATTCCCAAAAGGCCATGCCCCACGGTTGGATGTTTGCTATGCGGCCAAGTCACAGCATTGCTAGAATTGTCGTTCATGAACCTATCGAGTCCACAGACAAGACGGAAGAAGAGTTGGCGGATGCAGTCGAAAAAAGTCTCATTGATGGCCTACCAGAAGATCAACGTCCTCTTGGAAAGGGTGGAAGTGAGAGCAAGTAAATGGCCTACATTGTTATGGACCGCGTTGACAAACGCTCGTAGGCATTGCTAATAAAATATTGAATGAACCCAAAGACACTATTTTAGCAATGTTTTTAGTCTATGATTTTGGGTTGCACAACATGCAAGGCTCTTGGAGTCGTCATCCAGACCAAGCTTTTGAGGTCGCTACAGTTCTCCGTCGCCGTCCGAGTTTGTTTCAGTCTCATTGTGAAGACTATGTACGTAGTCATCCCAATTGACTACCGTGATCTTCTTGCCACTGGCATGCGTAGCACGACTATCCACATTAGACTCCTCTTTTTGTGAATCGACAGAGGTGGAGGAGGATTCTTTGGTTTGTTCGGATCCAGTCGATGCACCTGTATGCTTCCTTATCAATTCGTCGTATTCTGCCAAGTCTTGCGCGAATGGGTTCACCCCATCTCCATGAACTTCTTGGTACAGATCCAATGCCTCCAATTGAAGAAGTTTGCTTTCTTCAAAGTTGTAGCGTTTGTAATGACACATGGCAAGATACGCCTTGAGATCGGCCATGAAACTCGACTTGCGTTTTCCCGGTGTTGCCGATAAAAGGGACATGGCTTGCTCGAAGTAGCCAATCGCTTGCTGTGCCGAGCCCATGGTCAAATATAATCCACCAATATATGTCAACAACTCTCCCTCATAAGAGTCATTTTTCTCATAGTAGTAGCCCCCCATGCCATCTGGGTCGTCTATCAAATCTGCCATGTCCTTTTGCCCTTTGCGAGCACCGGCTACTCCAGCTCGGTATTCTTCCAGCTCTGCCAAGGTATCGCTGAGAGTTTGATGGAGGAGCTCTTCTGTGCTTTCCATACCTGCCTCGTCTGGTACCTCGACATTGTGAATGCGATGAATATCCATAGATTCGGCATATGTCTCCCTGCCACATTTGAAATCTCCCATTTGTACACAAGCAGTAGAAAGACTAAGATAGATATCTGCCAGGGACACCCAAACGGTGTGCATTTCCATCGCATCACTGTTGGAAAGTAATGGTAGAATGACTTGTTTCTGGATCTCAATGGCCTTTTCAAAGTACTTGCGGCTTCTTGCATTCTCGTCCAACATCGCCGCGCAAGACGCTGCATGTTGCAAAGCCAGCGCGTAGTTGGTGAAAAAATCTCGAACGTCCATTTGCTGCCTGTTCGATGAGTGTTTTTCGTACAGTTCTAGGGCTTCCTTGAACATGTCGTTCGCCTGTAACAGATTCGCTTCGTTTCGCTGCATCAGGTCAGTTGACATGGCATCGAGCCAGTCTGCTGTGGGTTCAACATCAGATAGTGATGCCACAATTACAATTCCAACTTTGGCGCAAGTATTAGCATATCGCTTCTCAGTTTCTGCCAACTCGAGACTGTTCTGGTGGCCATCCCAGCTAGCTATGAGACGCTTGTAGACGGACCTGGCTTCCTTGTACTCTTTCAGGGCTTGCGAAGTTGTTTCAGATGATGCTGGAAGAAAGTAAATCTCCCCCAAATAGTAGTGCACAACAGCCTCAAAGGAACCACGCTCGAATGCTGGAATAGAGTTTTCAGGGTGCTCCTGAAGTACCGTGAGTGCCTGGTGAAATGCGTTGGTTGCCAACTCAATTTCAACAAAAATGGCGTCGTCTTCCAAAGCCACATCATTCAGTGCTTCGAAGTGAGCCATACCCAGCTCATGGTAAAACTTAATCCAATGTCTCAGCATGTTATCATCGCCATCACCATGCCCCAACACCTTATTTGGTGCCATTTGCAAGACTTTGGCCACATCGTTACCATGCCGGGAATACGGAGGAGAATAGGTAGCCTTTCCAATTTGAAGAACCCGTTCCTCTTTCTGTTGTAGAACTTCTTTTTCTTTCAATTTTTGTTGCAAGGCTTCTAATAGCTTCGCCGCAACTTTCTCCTTTGTAGATTCCCCTTGCATTCCAGGAACGTCGATTCCTGCGGGGTCCTGAATCTTGGTCCGAATGGTGGTTCGGATGCAAACCTCCCCTACGCAGGATTCTGCTAAGTCTGCAGACAATTCGTGCCCATTGGATAATCTTTCCCGTGAAAGAGTGAACCGACAATCAACGTCTCCACCCTGGGTTTCCTGGCAGTCCAGAGGAATGCTTCCCAGGACAATTGACGACACCGAACTGAGATTGACGAGGAGAAGCAACCCCGCCAGACAAGGAGAGTAAACAGGAAACCATTTCATTCTGAACAAATAGAAGATGCGAAGTGAATTGTAGGGTAGGTTTTCTGACCAGTCAATGATGAAAGAGGGTTGGAAGGGCTTGGCAACCTTTGCAAGCTTGCATATCTTTCCTCCTGTCGAGGTGAAAGCACAAGCAAAACCACCAATCGGAATCTGGCGAATTGTCCGGTAATATGTCCGAGAACGTCCGTTACCATGTTTCCATGCAAACTCTCGTTTCTAGTTTCCACCTTGGACTTGCAGAGCAGACCAGGTCCTATTGGGTCGTATACGTTTCCTTCCTGTCACATTGACTACCACTTCTGGTGATATGTCCAATAGATGCTGGAAAAATTGCTTTTGCAGAGCATCAGGTATTACCCCCGCATGTTGCGTATTCTTGATGTGCATCAGAGTCGGATAGTTATCTCCCCCATTTTTCCATTGACTCATTTCTTTTTCGGACAAGAAAACTAGATATGGTTCTTGAGGCATACGCACCAAGTGGCAATCTGATGAGCCTTTTTTCTGATCCTCCCACATGGTTGTCAGCGCCACTTGATCTTTGTGTTCGGTTGGGTTGCTATCAATGGTTCTTCTCCATTTTTCAAGACAACCTTGTGAAGAATTTGCCTGAACTAGAAACTGCCCTCCCTGAAGAGGGCTGATGTTTCCATCAAACATGATCATTTGGGAATTATGCGAGACACCATCTGATCGTAAGTACGTTTCCTCGACATGACGAAACCATGGAACCAGTGGCTGACCCACCACAATATCGATATCCAGGTAGTAAACAAGATTCACCTCAGCAAGTCGTCGATCTCTGGATAAATACTCCAACAAAAATGTCTTGAACCGTTTGTAGGGCATGTCTCGTTTCAATTCCCACTCCCAGTCTGTTTGGATCGGTGCAAGAACAACGAGGTTGGGATCTCTTCGAGTCAGAGGCTCGTATCGTTCCTCGGGGGCATCTGTTAGTACCAAAATAGGGTCCAGGAATTGTCCTCTCTTGCGGATTGACATGATGCAACGTTCCAGTAAAGTGGATTCGGCTGCAGAAGGTCCCATACTCAACATTGCAACGGCCCGACTAGCGTTGAGAGTTTCATAACTCGAGACTGGGTACTTCCAAATAGAAACTGACAATGAATTATGACTTTGCTTTGGAGTATCCTCCTGGGTAGGTTTCAATTCAGAAGGAACAAAGGGCTCTGGAATGACTTGATGCTCAGGTGGCAACTGGATGCTGGACTCTGTTTGGGGAACCAGAAGGGAGGCCTTTTGGCCATTCCGCAAGAGTGATATGCTGATTAGCGTTGCTATGACAATGTACAAATATTGTTTGAGACTTCTTCGTTGACGCGTTGCAACAGAGGACGACGACATGTTGTCTCGTCCTCAATGTCTAGCACGTTTGATGAGAGAATTTCGTGCAATCGTCGTTGAATTCATTGACTCAAACGATTCAAGACTACTACTTGCACTTCGTTGTGATGAGGACGCGAAGCTCGTTCAACTAGTGGACTACTACTAAAACAGTACTTGTACTTCCTTCTCTAGCCTACTTAGTGAACCCCTAAGGCAACCAGACCAACAATGCACATGCAAGGAAGCAACTTCTAACGAAAAGGATCATGACTTCACGAAAGTGAGGCTCAAGGAAGAAACATCCACAAAGCTGTAACAATCGTAAAAATGGAACATCCCTACTTCTTGGCTTCGTACGAAGCACCAGAATCGAGCGACTCACGTCCAGGCATATCAGCTGAATACGATCTCCAGTATGGAAATGCGCCAACCTTGGTCAACTCCCAAGCCTTGTCAAATGCCTCCAGCATCGCAGGGGAAAGGGGATCTTTGTCAACAGCAGCCTTACAAGCTTCCAAGTTTTGATCCAATTGTTCCAAAGAGCTAGCACCCAAGAGAACTCCATCACGTCCGGCATCGAGGTCCGAATGGCGAAGAATCCAACGATAGGTAGCCTCCACCATGGAAATGCCATCGGCTTCGCACTGCGCTTGGATAAGTCCAATGGCTTCAAAATTGGAAGGAGTATAGAATCGCTCCAAATAATTCTTGTTATTCTTGAATCTTCCTTTGGCAACTTCATCCACAGAGGTATGTTTGCCGGTGAGAAGTCCAGCCGCCAAAGGATTGTAGGCAACAAAGGCACAATTGTTTTCCTTGAGCAGAGGCAAGAGTTCCTTTTCCACCAACCGATTCAAGGGATTGTAAAGTCCTTGGTACACCGTAGGCGGTGTCAAGTTGTGTGTCTTGCACAAATCAAAGGCTCGAGCAACTTCACTGGCGTGGTAGTTGGACATTCCGACAATCCGGATTTTTCCTTCCTGAACCAGCGAATGAGTGCAACGAAGACTCTCCAGAAGATCTCTCTCAGTGTCTGGTTGGTGCAAGTAGAATTCATCAACAGATGACAGATTCATGGCATCGAGGGATGCCTGGAGCTGTACCCGAATCCCATCGGGAGACAACCCCTTGTCCTTGAGAACCGCAGGATGGGCCTTGGTCCCAATCATCAACTTGCTATCCGAAGGAAGAGTACCATCAATCTGACCCAGAGAAACTCCCAACATGGTTTCAGACTTTCCACCAGCGTACAACCTGGCAGTGTCCACATAGTGACAGGCAACACCCAACTCCTCGTCAAATTGGATGAGACGGCGAACCATTTCTGTTGCGATGGGTTGATCCACCACTCGACTGTTCTGAGACCAACCGAAACTCATGGTCCCAAGGTATACTCGTGGGATTGCAATGGTCTTCATGATGCTTGCTTGGATCGTACAATACGGTATGGATTGTGTGAGAAAGAGGGAGCTTCACTACAGCTTGTCGTCAAGCTTTTGGATGTCACAACATGTTTCGATTTGATTCCAGAAAGATACGTGACATGGACGTTGACGTCTGACGTACATGTCCGCGTACTTTAACATTGTACATATTTTATATATGATACATATATTTTTATCTTAACATCGTACGTAGCCAAACAACCCATGAATGTCGGCAATTTGCCACCACAAAAAAGCAAAATGAACCCCTTTCGTTCCCTCTCTGTCATACCAACAGGTATTTTGTTGCTGATAGTACTGCCTACCACTCGTTTGGCGGACATCTTCAGTGTTGCTTTCACAGTCGGGCCTTTTGCGACCACCGCGATTTATCGACAATGGGGTGGGAAAACTAGCAAGGGTAGAGAAGCAGACATCGCCCCAATGGCCCGGACATCATCACATCTACTCATGGCTGGAAAAGGAGTTGCCAAAGACTACAGCTGGCTAGAGGACTACATAGAGTTGGAAATAAAAGTCAAGGTTCCCAAGGAAACCCGTGCCAAGGATATCGAGTTTGAGGTTGGACCAACTTTTGTAGGGCTGTACCTCCGACACCCCCAGAACGGAACGCTTCAAACGCTCTTGGATCCGACCAGAAAGCTATGTGGTAGTATTTGTGTGGATGGAACTTTTTGGGCTCTTTCAGATGACGACGAATTTGAAGACCACAAAGAGGTGACAGTCACCTTGGAAAAGAAGTCTTACACCCCCACCTACGGATACAGCCAATACAGCAAAATTCGTGAATGGAAAGGTGTCTTTAAGACAGAGGAGGAAGGAGAAGTAACCAATCGCGACTATCAAGAGCCTGAAGAGTTTGATGTAAAGGAATACGCAGCACAAATGGGCGTTGACCTCGACAACCTCAACATGTCCAACGTGGACAAGAAAATGTTCAGCGACGCAGGTTTCTCCAATACCTCCATGATCAAGGAACTGTTGGCCGAGGGTGTTCTGCGAGATGATACGTTTGACTTTTCCGAGAACAATGCCAACGCTACCGAGGGAGGAGAATCCACTTCTTCTGGTCCACAAATCCCATTCTTGGACACAGATTCGAAATGGCACTCGGCTACTAAAAAGGTTGACACAAAGGAAGTTGTGGACCCACCTGATGAGACAGCTGCACAAGACGAAACACATGAACATAACTTCAAAGACGATCCGAAAGAACAACCAACAGCACCGGAGAAAAGTCAAGTGACCCTACCCGAACCTCTCGCAGTACCGGTGGATCAATTAACCCTTGCCAGTCTCAAGCAAATGCTGCGGCTGCGTGGTCTTGATGTCACAGGAGACACAAAGGAGCTGCAAGCAAGGCTTCACAAAGCACTTTTGATGGAATCTCGCCATGTCAAGTCGGATGATACCTCCGAGGATGAAACTAAGAAGTACTCATAGAAGCGCGTCGTTGAAAGTGATCGTTATTGTATGTATATATGTATGTAGGAGTGGTGTTGTAGTTGTACATAGGTAGGTTGTGGTCAAAATCCTCGACGACCAACAAAAACCACAACAACCTATCAGGAGCTTTTACCCTTCGCAGTTGGTGTTTGTGTCTGTGTCTATTATCATGACAGGTGGTACCGCGAATCCTGGCCCATCGACTCCTCGCAGAGGTCGCCGCTCCCAAGTCAACAACAATAGTCACTTGCTATCTACCCTTTCTCCGTGGGATGTACCTCCTGTGTTGGCCTCTCCTTCTTCAGACCCCGCCACATCCCGATCTTGGGAGGCGCGAAGTTGTTCCTGGAAAACTCCGCAACATTTGGCTACTGTAGCTGTAGATGTTTCCTTGAATGATTCCAAGGGAGGCTCTTCTCAATCTGCGTGGAGTACATCCGTCACGTGCCCTCCCCTGCTGTGGCAGAATAAATATCTCGTGTTGACTCTGGTGTCTGGGCACATCCTACTGTTTGGAGATATTGTGCAACATACGCTGTACTCTGGTACTGGTGACAGCACTGTTGAATCAAACAGTAAACCGTTGTCTAGTCTTGCACTCCCGTGCGAATCAGCAGTCGTTGCTGTTCTGCCTATATCCGAAACGGAAGCTCCATCCGAATCGAACGGGTTGTTGGTGGTCGCGGCCAACGGATGTTTGTACCGAATATCCTTGAGGGACAATACCAAGGACCCTTCTGGTACGCAGGAAACATCACCCTCGGTTACTCCCAAAGTAGAGCTGCAGTTAGAGGCAACATTCACAACGGGCCAGTGCCGAGTGACATGTGCCACATCTACCAGCCATGGCCATCTTTTTGTAGGATATGATTCGGGTCATGTGGATTGTTGGCAATTCTCGTGGTCCAAGCCAAAGAAACGACCAAAATTGTTGTTTCATGGGTTGATCGAAGGGCTTGTGTCTGTGGAAGCACTTGGAATGCTGCCCAAATCTGAAGCGGCCAGTGGTACTGTGGTTTCTGAACAGGCTGCTGTGACTGATGGCGACGGCGATGGCGTCTCAAATCCACGACAGCCCTTGGAACCCACCGTCAAATTTGATTTGGTGGTGACAATCCAACCCCGTCTTGGGGAGGATCCTCCGGCTGTTCGTGTTCTGAGCCTGGGTGCCATTCTTAAGGCCGCCAAACAGCAAAGTCGGCCGTTGGTGCGCAGCACGACAGAAATGAATTTTCCGGAGATTTTGCTGAATGAATATGCCACTGTGGCCGATCCTGCCATGTACTTGGTAGATCCTGCAACGTCCTTACCCAAGGATAGCGATTCCCATCTACCCAAAGGAAGCTCGGTCGTTGTTGCTAGCAACGGTACCAACAATTTGATGCCATTGGACCAGTCCAAGTTAGGGGTAGCCCTTGCCAATGGAACCGTCGCAGTATTGGAATCCGGGTGGGGTGTTTCGAGTGATAGCAATCAATATTTCCTTTCATTTCCTCCGGTAGGAATGGGAAGGATCGAGTTGAATGACAATGAATATCTGGTGTGCTGCTTACGTGCGGGTACCTGCTACCTCCTTCCGACTCGCGGCGATAGAAGTGCCGACCAAGCCATACAGGTGATCTCTTACCCTCATGACATTGATGAGGATTTGTCATCGTTCTATGTTCAAGGTTTTTCCGCTGGAAATATACAGTTGTATTCACTGGGAGGGGGTAGCGTGTCGGTGCCCGTGCTTGCTTTCGCCTTGACCGGAGGCATTGTGGAGATATATTCGTTTGAATTGCAGAACTCTTCTGAAAGCCTGATGCCCTCAGAGGAAGATCAGGTGCTTGAGGCATTGATGGAAGATGGTACTGTTTCACAGGTATGCCAGTTATTGGACCAAATGTCAGAGCGTCAGGGGCATCCTCTACAAGTACTAGATGAACACTGGGTATCAGTACAGAAAGAGTGGGAGAGTCGAGTCAACGGGCAGCATCTTTCAAGAGGGACAGAGCTAAAGGATTTGCCTTGTCTCCGAAACGAGCTGTTGAAACTAGCGTCGATGGAGGGCTCTATCTTGCCTTTTATGTAATAATACAAGAATGCAAGAGCGCGGAGTATCGAACCGTACTTTCTGTACTAAATTCACGAAGCGGAAGTACTATGAAGTCCAATACAAGTAACTTCATTGTAAGTGAGAGGAGGCGACGAGAAAACTCTGGTGTCAACGACACGCAGCGCTCTAGACTTCCGTCCTAAGAAATATGAAAATCGGTAAATACTATAATATGCAAAAACGCAATTGGTGCAGGAGTGTACCGGCGGTAGGGCGGTAACAGCGATTTAGCTTCCGGAGCTGGGAAGCTATGGCAAGCACCAGCATCGTAGTCGTTTCCAGGGAAGGTATGAATGTAGATATGTATCATGCATAATGATTTAGGTCACCATGCCTGTCAAGGCTTGATCAGTAGCAGTGAAGTTTTCATTGGAGTAGCTGCAGAGGTCTTGAAGGCACATGTTTTGAAGAGAGTTGCATCTCCAGACACAAGACCCACCAACTTTGGAACATCCATCCGTGGTATTGTTGCCATCCAGGTCATCGGCCCCCAAGCGCAGCGGCAACAGTTGCAGCCGCAAGTCCAGCCTTTGTTTGCTATATTATTCTTGAAATAGTTACTTGAAACAAACTTGACAATGTTTCCTGACTTTACCACTGGCCGATGGCTTAACAAACCGAAGCAAAGTGAAATATTCCCTGACAGAGTCATCATCACCACGGATCCTGAAACTGATTTTTGGCAACGTAGCTACTATGGGTTTCGCAACGATAATGCGCCTGCATTGCAAATTGACCAAGCGCAGAACTTCACCTTCACCACCAAGGTATCCTTCAGCTACAAAACTCTTTTCGACCAATGCGGAGTAATCATCTACCTTGACAGCTCCAACTGGTTCAAAGCGTCAATTGAATATGAAAACAGTCAATTTTCTCGTTTGGGTAGTGTGGTCACCAACTTCGGCTACTCAGATTGGGCAACAACAGATATTGAAACACCATCCTCTATCTGGTATCGTCTCAGCCGCCGTGGTCCTGACTTTCTCATCGAATCATCGCCCGATGGGGAGACGTTCAAACAAATGCGTGTGTTTCATTTGCACCAATTGGGAGAGACCACAGCAACAATGGGGCAAGCCAATCCTCCACTCCCTGCAGAAACTCCCGTCTCTTTTGGATTGTATGCTTGCAGTCCTGGTCAATCTTCGTTTCAGGCTACCTTTTCCGAATTTTCTCTAGAAGACTGTCAATGGAAGGCACATGGCTCCGAGTAGCATTTCGCTATTACAACAAGGAACTCTGACTCTAGATAAATTATGAATGTACATACAATACTGCAAACATCAGTGCTAGGAGTACATACTGAAACACTTTTTTCATATTCGAGGTTTAAGAGAAACGAACCCCCAGGCTCCACAGTTGATTGTGGAGTAGTGTAAAATGGTAATGAAGGACGACGTTGCAAACCCTGTCGAACTCATTCCAGGATGTGATTATTCTCGTATTTTCAACATAAAGAGTGTTTGCCTTCCCCGTGCCAACTAATCTCGCAATTTTGCACCGACTCCCAAAACATCCAAATATCCCCAACAGAACAAAGCAGCATTATTTCCTCTCAATCAATCGACTGAATTGTAGTAGTCAATGTTTCCAGTTTTTGAAGTTCCTGGCGGGAACGTTTGCTGTCCTTTCCCAAAGACTGGATTTGATGCCGGAATATTTTACGCAACCTAGCAATTGTTGCCAACTTGGCAGTTCTAGCACACCCTGACACTGCCAAGACAGATGCCACTATAGTTGGACATTTGGAAGGAGCATCCCAGGATGCATTATGGTGTGTCCATAACGTCAAGGACGATCGAACGATTCCGTAAAATTCTCTTGGTACGCGGAGTAGAAGCAGACGTGTATCTGGATCCCAAAATCGGACTAATAAGAAGATATCACTACCGTGAGAAACAGGCCAATTCAAGAAGGCATACACTAGAAAAACCACACTCATCGTTGTATTCCTACCTTGTGTTTCCAAGGCAGCACCTTCAGCAGACACCCCGAAATGGGTAGTCAAATTTCTACGGATGGAGGTACCCAAGTCGTTCTTGGAAGGGATCTCTCCACTCCCGCCAGACTTGCTAGATCCTCCACCTACTGTGGATTGAAAATCCAGTTGAACCAATAACCATCTCGTCTTGTGCCGGACCATTGTGAATCAATTCTCGTCACGAAAATTATGCTTGTGTCGCCTCGGTTGACTGGTCTAGTGGTGGTGGCGGTGGTTGTCCATCTCACGCATAGTGACTGACATACGACACGGTGTGTCTCATTCACGTTTAAAGAGTCACGAGTACCAGCGTCGCCTTTTTCGTGAGTCCCGTGGACAAGTCCAACAAGACACAATCTCACTTTCTAGCTTTGTGATCCATGATTTTTCATGCCATTGTTGAAAGGGCAAGGATGTGTCCGCGTACGTGTACTTGGATCGACAACGAAGAACAGGAACCACTCCAGGAGGAAATCAAAAGTGGAGATCATGTGGATTCTACTTCTTGTTCAAAGCAAGAGTGTTCACCAGTGACTCTGGAGTCCATGGTGGACCTGATTCAACAGATGCAAGCAGACCATGCAGATCTCGTCCAGGATTACAATGCGATCATGGAAGATTTAGACACCAAACGAATCACATCTGAAAGTTATGCGAGTCGTCATGGGGCATTGGCTCTGATGTATCAAGATGAATGGCGCAAATTGGTGGATCGCGTGCAAGAGTTTCGATCGGATCCATTCTTGGCGTCGACATGGGAAGAGCTTCACGAAACTAGCACTTCGCTACGAAAAGTAAGGGATATTGTCCGAGAACAAGAAACAATGGTGGCACTGGGAGCTCTTCAACAGGAACTCGACGCACTCAAGGCGTCACTGGTAAATGGAGAGACGGCAAAGGTGAAGTTGGAAATTGACAATTCGGCATTGACCGCCTCACTTCAAGCGGAACAACAAAAGAATGAGACGTTAATATTCGAAAAGGAGGCTTTGGAACTTGAGAACGAACGACTCAAGGCGATGCTGTGCCGCCTTTCTATTCGAGCGGGGGTTGCCGAACGAGAAAGAAACGATCTTCGACAGATGATTTTGCCCAATCCTCCCAGATAGCGCCGAGCAGTGGCAAACGATGTAGGATACAGGTGTAGAATGGGATGATGGTTGCAATGCTACTATACTACGATTATCCCTTTCGCTTGGAAAGTCGCCATGAATCCTTGGGATTGAAGCGATCGAACAATGGCTCGATTTTCTCCTTGCGCTTTTGTTTCGTGATCTTGTTGGGATCGGCCGGCTTGTAAAAGGCGGGAGCCAACTCAGTCAGCCACTTGGCATCAATCACCATGACATTGCGCATGTATTCTTTGGTGGTCAATACAAGCTCATGATAAATCAGATACTCCGGATTCTTGTTGAAGAGCGCTGAAGAGGGGTGAATATAGACGGGATTCTGATCCACCAACGTGCGGTAGCCTTCCTGGGGATCTTTCTTGGCCGCGTTGGTAAAGAATCCAGCCGTGATGGCTTTGCAAATAATCTTGTAGTTCTTTCCTGCACTGATTAACAACAATCGATAGCGATCCATGATAGTCACCAACTGTTTACGAACATCTTGTGCTCGACGCATGCTTCTAGCCTGAATGAAATTTTCAAAGCACCATGGATTGCTAAATCGCGAGGCTTCCCATCCCTTGTAGACTGTCAATAGCGTCAGGTGATCACCTTCTGCTTGATGAAACTTGGCTTTACGCATATCTGCTTGTGCTTGTTTGTCCTTGGGTCGGTAAAAGGGGTTCTCCACACTCAGCATGGCAGTAATGGTCAAAATCTCTTCACTGCAACCCAAATCGACGGAAAGAATAAGCATCTTGGATAGATTGGGTTCCAAGGGAAACTCTGCCATTTTACGACCAAGCCGAGTCATCAAGCCTTCTTCATCTAGAGCCCCAAGTGCATGGAGAGACTCGAGAGCTCCTACCAATGTGGCCACAGGTGGAGGATCCATGAAATCAAATCCCAGAAGGTCGTTAATGCCCATGGCTTTGAGTTGAAGGACGACATTTCCCAAGTTGGTTCTTTGAATTTCAGGAATGTTGGTTGCCAACATTTCAGACTTGAATGCATGCTCCGTAAACAATCGGTAACATTTGCCAGGGCCGGTTCGCCCAGCACGACCAGCACGTTGGCGTGCCGAAGCTTGACTAATGGGTGTGACCACCAACGAGTCCATTCCCAACTTGGGGTTGAATGCCTTCTGTTTCGAGAAGCCTGGGTCCACCACGTAGTAGATTCCATCAATGGTGAGGGACGCTTCTGCAATGTTGGTGGCAACAACACACTTTCGGGCTCCCTTGGGTGCAGGCTCAAAAATACGCGATTGCATCTCGGAAGGCAACGAGGAATAAACGGGCAAGATGATCAGCTCTGGAGCCAAATCACCCAACGCTTGCATTCTCGTGTAGAGTGTTTCACAACAGGTATCAATTTCCTCCTGACCCGTCAAAAACACAAGAATATCTCCCGGTGGTTCACTCAAGTGAATTTGCATAACAGTAATCATGGCCGCATCCAAATAATCCGACTCGGGTTCCTTAGTGTAGAGGATTTCGACAGGAAAGGTTCTTCCAGGAATGGTGAAAATAGGAGCTTGGAAAAAGTAGTTAGAAAACTTTTCGGCATCCAATGTTGCCGAAGTGACAATGATCTTCAAATCCGGTCGTCTTCGACACAAATCCTTCAACAAACCAAACAGGACATCCGTGTGGATGGTACGTTCGTGGGCTTCATCCAACATGAGTGCTGCATATCGCTTCAAATCATTATCTGCAAGGTACTCTCGCATCAACATTCCATCTGTCATGTACTTGATGATTGTATCCGACGAGGTAACATCTTCGAAACGAATCGAATACCCCACTTGTTCTCCCAAAGCACAACCATATTCTTCGGCAACACGCTTGGCCACGGACACGGCAGCAACACGACGAGGCTGTGTACATCCAACCATACCCTTCTTTCCCAAACCCAATTCCAACAGGTATTGTGTCATTTGTGTCGTCTTTCCGGATCCAGTCTCTCCAATGACCACCAAGATTTGATTGGCTACCATGGCTTGCATCAATTCCTTCTTGAGACGGTAAATGGGCAAAGACTCTCGTTGCTCCTTGATGCTCTTGTTGGAAATAATACCATAACTGAGTGTCTTGCTTTCAGCCTTTTGCTTCCATTCAGGAGCTCCATCCATTTGAGTGGACATGATGTTGATGCTACGGAGTTCTTGGGCAAAATGTCTCTCTCCGGCCTCGGGGAGAGGATCTTCCCATGGGCGATTGAGATCCTTGGGAATGCTATCAATCAGCTGATTGGTTTGTGCTTGTCGAAGTTCCCGACGTTCCTTGGCCATGTTAGCTTGTTGCAATGCTGCCCGTTGAAGGGAACCATCTGGATTCTTGACAATCTTGACAGGCTCCAAATCTCGGCGACCCGACTTTTTGGTTTGTCCCCTTAAAAAGGCAGGTTCGACATCCGCGAGCTCAACCTCGGTTTCCTCTTCGGTTTCTTCGACGGCCAACATACCCAAATTGGGATCAAACGTGGGGTATTGTTCGACTGGCAGTACACCACTCCGAATGAGTTGCTGGGCTTCATACAATTCTTGTTCCGTCAAGGGTTGTTTGGTAGACCGGCGAGGACCACCTACTCCTGCAGGGTTGTTGTCTTCACTTTGACGAAGTCTGGCCACATCCAATCCGGGATGCACAACCGCTGTGGACGACAAGGCCGCATTCTGAGCGGTGGACGTGTTGATTTTGATATCCTTGGCAGCTTGATTGCGATGTGGCATCAAATCACGCCCCGTCTTTTGATCCGCATCCTTGAGGGAAAGGACAACCTTGCCTTGATTCCCCGATGTCCCGGTTGTATTGGTGATACTAATGACTTTGACATAGACGGTTTGACCCTTGCGATAGTCACTTCGCTTGTAGGTATTATTATTGTTGTTGTTGTTTGGGAGTTGCGACTTGTAGACGGTTCCTTCGATATCAAAGTCAGGAAGATAGACAATGACACCAAAGTCGAGTGCCCGCTCCACCCGACCAGGATAAATTTGGTAGAGTTGAGGACCATCACTGTCGGGTCGAGGACGCTTGCGGGCTCCAGCCGCCTCCGCGTCAGCATCGGATTGTGTCATCCAAGCGGGAAGATTGGACAAATGCCGTTTGGAAGATTCCGTGGGTGGACGACGATCCTCTTTGGAGGAATCCTTGCTGTGTTCATAGAAATTGGACTCCAACCCCACACTTCCAGCCAAGTTTCTTCCGGACAATCCAGGGAAGGACTGGGAGAGTGGATTGTCAACAGAGGCAACTTTGGGAGGAACGGCAGATTGGTGTTTCTTTTTAAGTTCAAGTTGTTTGTTTCTCCAGCGCTTGATTCGGTAGGACTGCTGAGAGACCCATTCCAAAAGACGTTTGCACAGACTCAATGGGATTTCGGGGGCGCCATTTTCTGCGAGTTGCGTCCGAAGCTCTTGCGCTTGTGCTACCGTCTGGGCGTCGCTGGAAGATGCGGACGTCACCGTTTTGTTGTCTTTGGCATGTCGTTTGATGAGTTTTTCGGTGAGATTGATAATGAATTCGGTCAAAGTTTTATCGGTGAGACCTCCCAAATGTGGTTGGAGCGCTTCGGTGACGCGGCTGGTGAGTGCCAAGTCTTCAATTCGTTCCACGGGCGTCAAGGGAGCTGCCTGTTTTTTCTTCTTCTTGGTTCCAGATGGGTCTGCTGGAGCCTCGGTTGTTGCCATTTTGTTTATAGAACTCTACCCAAAAGAAGGAGAGCGTTGCTGCTTGTTGTTGTGCAGGGAGTCGCCGTGTCGATGTGTGGTTGTGTGACTCGTGAGTGCACACGTGAGCCAGTATGCCAGTATGCCAAAGCGGGATTCATGTCAGCCTCCAGTCCCTAGCTTGCATTGGAAAATCTTGAGTGGATTCTCATTGACGCACGCTTCAACCAAGCAACGCACACCACTGTCCAAACGTTGGTTGGATCCAACTACGAGTACTCGTACTACACTACTAGCTTCTGCATTCCATTGTTTGAAGCAGTTTAGTGATCTCTACCTAGTACTGAATACCTTCGCCTCGAACATCAAACAGCTACTTTGACTAGAATGTCTGGATCTGCCAAAGCAGCCGCCTTTCGAGGGATCGCCCAAGCGCGCCGATCTTGTCGACGATTCCTTCCTGATCGTACCATTCCTGAAGCCACCTTGCGAGATACTTTGGAATCGACACTGGTAAGTATGAGTATTTTTATTCTTTGTATCTGTCGTCAATGTCTGATTTTCTCACTTTGTCTTGTCTGATTGGCATCACCATCCAGCGATCTCCTTCCAGTTTCAATCTCCAGCCCATCCAGATTGTTCTCGTCCAAGATCAAGCTATCAAAGAACAACTTGCTGAAAACGCCATGCTAGGACCCGGCAACCAGTATCGAGTTCGTGACGCCAGCGCGTTGGCCGTCCTCTTGGCAGATTTGGAACCCACCAAGCGCATCCAAAGGATTTCTCGCCTCGAAAAAGGCTCGCGCCACCCTGAGTATTACTCCACACTCCCCATGGTCCCTTCCTTTTTGATTGGAGAAGGCCATTTGGCTACCTTGATCAAAAATGTTGCAACCACTGCCTTGTCCGAAATTCAACCCATGCCCGATGTCGAGCCAGTCCAAGCGTGGGGCTATAAAAATGCTGGATTTGTCGCGCAGTCCTTTTGTTTTGCCGCAGAGTCGCACGATTTGGCCACTTGTATTATGGAAGGATTTGATTCCCGACGTGCGGCAGAGATTTTGGCCGTGCCGGATCGATATTCGATTCCCTTGATGGTGGCGACGGGGTATGATTATGATGGACCCGAGGATGTTCCTAGGACCAACCGTCTCAGCTTGAACGAAATTGTGTTTGCCGATAGTTTTGGGGAACCATGGGAACCTGCGGAACTACCACTAGAGGAAGAGGAGAAGAAGGAGACTTCATAGGTGATGGTTGGTGATGGTTGACCGATGAGATCGAAGAGAGTTTGAAGAGTTGGTGGTTGGTGGGATTCTCTCCAATATCGCTGCTGGTAGACCCTTGAACGAACAGGCTCGCACCATCCACTCGCAGTTCCGATGACCCAAGAGAATCTATATAGCGTCTGAATGTTGTTTTCTTGGTTTCATACCACTTTGTGTCTTGTTTGAATGCGGTCAATTTCAATCCCACAAGAATTTTTAGTAGTAGAGAGGTGCTGCTGCCGTAGGAATGAGATCCATGGAGGTGCACAAAAAACCTGAAAATTGGCGCCAAGCCATACTCAACCATGGATTTGAACTGTGTGTCTCCCCAACATGGAGTCACGGTGGTACTCCCCGGATTCCACTTCCGAATGCTCATGCTAGAGAGTACCCCACAATCCACTTCTCCCGTCACTACAACAGCTTCTACTAGACCATCATGGTGCTGCTTCTATTGTTGACATTGCATCGACTACACGATGTTCCTCTCTTTCGACTGTTACTGTGCCTTTCCTTGATATCCAATCTTCCTCCAACTGGAGCCGACCTATCCTCCGACTACAGCATTCGTGGAACCAACATTCGTTCCCGCAAGCTGGGATCCACACGATCGACTTCCGAATGCAATGCCATCCGCATGCCCGACGACTATGGGGCCCAACTGCAACTAACCTATGTCTATCAAGTCGAGTTCGAGGGTGGATCGGATTCCTACAATCTAGATGGTATGCAAGATGCTATTGTCGTCGCAGTTGCGGATGCCCTCAATGATTGCGATTGGCTAGGGAGACCCAAGTATCAAGTCAAAACGACAACGCGACATCAGGTTTCCAAGGAAGGTGAGTCAATACTCCTAGAAAGTCATGATTTTCGTAACCATCTCATGATTCTCCTGTATTCCAAGAATTTTGTGCCCCCTCTGAAACTGGAAACATTTGCAATGTGGTCAACGGTGCGACCGTAGTTCTCCTAGACAGTCAATCCGCCATCATCCAAGAACGAGCCTACATTGCCATTGCCAAGGGCATCAACAACACCAAACTGATCCACCAATATGCAAGCAATGTTGTCCGTGCCGAGTTTCTTCGCGAGCTTCAGAATTCCTTGTTGGCTTCGGGATCTTCTTTGGACACATCAGACTCGGCAGGGATAGTTGCCGCTACAGTTGCGATCGCGGGAGCATCCGTGTCCTTTCTGGTGGCATCCATGTTTTGCTACGGCATCCTGCGTGGTGACATTCGATTCCATTCCGAACCCAGTACTCGGCATCGAAAACCAAGAGCGGGAGCTATGGGTGCCCATGTGGTACGGAATGTGCAGCTCCAAAACCAACCAGTCACACACAGAAGGCCATTCATGAGGCTGGAAGAGATTGTAGATCCTCCTGACTACGAATGCGAGGAGAATTTTGATCCGGAAGTCGTTGCTGGGGCGATGGAAAGAGTCCCTTGGCCCCAAACGTTCCAGGCAATGAGTGTATCGGATATGACGTCAGACTCGTACTCCATCCAGTCTGGCATTTCTCTGACTGCTAGCAGACTCGATCGCATCGAAGAGGAGGAGTGGAATGGATCCCAAGACGGCTTGGATGGAAGCATCGAATCAAGAGAGGATGCAGTGGAAGAGGAGCCAATAAACCATCGAAGACGTGAGACTTCGCTTACTCCCCGCAAACATCAAAGAAACCGCATGTACATAGCGGATCTTGTACATGAGGGCGACAAGGAAGAGCATCGGCTGGGTGGTCGTCAGATCGTGAATCACAAGGAATGTGGCCATAAAGAAACGATGGACACCAGAGCAGCACATGTGTCGGAACTCGTGCCTCATGTTGTGGACGAGCCACTGGGTTGTTCCCTTGAGGCTAGCAATGGCAACGTGTTGGATCTCACGCAGGATTCCTCGTCAAGTGGCAGCCTCTCCAATATTGCTGGCCTGGACGTGGCCAGTGAGGAGGCAATTGGAGAAACAATGGATTCCCATCCATTGGACTCCCCAGCAAACTGTGTATCGTTGCAATCTGATTCAGTTGAGTCGAGAACTTCAACATCATCTATGCTGTGTTCTCCAAGCAGAGACAGCATTGGGAAACGACCTACCAATGTGGTATCGCTAGCAACACACTCATCCGATACCGAGTTTGACGTTGGAAACTTGGCTTGCGTAACTGCTGATGCGAACGACATTGAGAACAAGTGATGAACATGCTTACTCCCGTGAGATTCACAAGAGTAAAATAGAAATTCCACTTCGCTGTAGGTGCAATGCTTTGCTGTAGTTGCACCTCAACATATCAGATCAGTAACTTCATGGCTTGCCCGAACCACTCTTGGAATGTACGTTGATTTCCCCTGCAACGAAGAAGGGGACTCCATTTATCGGACACATGTACACACACAATAACTCGTTGGTTGTGTCACAGAAACGAAGGACTATCGCCTGGTGGATGCGTATTGTGCCGTTCATGAGAGGGAGAAGGATTAATCAAAATAGCCAAGTCTCTGCACCACTTCATCGATACAAGGGTATCCACAACCGCTGTCAAAATAGTAACAGTTGGATGCCGCTGCTTCATGTTGACGGGTTCCATTTAGCGAACAAGGCAAAATGGTTCTGTTGACACATTCCCTATTCACAACACCCTGAAGAAATCGCAACTTCTCCACTTCCCTCTTGACATTCTCAATTCCCTATCTTTCAATTGTCGCATCCACCGTTCGGTTGGCCATCGAATACAGAGTATAGTCGATATTGTTCTGACGAAACTCATTGGACAAGTAGGACGACCAGTTCGAGGGAAGTGGCCGAGGCACTTTTTGAATCTTGACGCATTTTTCCTGGTAACGACCATCATCGTAGCCACCATTCACTTTGGCAGAAATTGCAACAAAATTTGATGTTGACATGTTCCACAATAGTTTCATCACAGCCAAGGACTCGTCACGTCTCTCCACAAGGCCAATGAAATTGTATGGCTCGAGAACCGTTCGTTGAACAAGATACCAACCAGGAATGGAATCAGGAAATGGATTGGATGAATCCGCCTGGTCAAATTCGGATTCCTTGACTTGGATGTAGTGGAATGAAAAATTTCTGTCATGTTCCAGATAATCCAAAACATATGCATCTTCAATGGATCGGTTTTCTCGAGAGACACCAAAATGGTAGTACGCAGAAGGCGCTCGAGCCGCGGGGTTTCGCAGCATCGTCCAAAGCAAAAATGGCGACTGGCGTGAGTCTATGAAATCTCGTCCGTGATCATTGGTATGTGAGCAAGGTTGATGATCTTAAAGCACCTGCCTTCCGACATGATGTGCAATGCGGATATTGATTCCAACGAGTGTCGATGAACTTGTTTTTGGAACCTTTGTGTACATAAGGCTCGCAGATTGGTTCATTGCTGGGGGCTTGCACCACAGTCTGTGGGGTACGGGATCCCATGGTTTGGGAATCCAATTGTGTACTTTCTCCTCCTTTCTCGCTTCCGTCACCTTTGCCTTGCTGTTGTCAATAAAATCTCGAATCACTTGGGTGTGAATCGGAGCATTTCCAGCAGTGTTATCAGTTTTTGCATCATCGAAGTGAAACGCTTGCAAACACAAAAATATTTGACAAGCACATGACAGAATTGCCACTCCAAAAACTACCGAAACGCCCCGTTGCAGAGACTTCTTTGGCATCATTCGGAGGTTGTTGTTGGAGGAGGTGCAAACTAGTAAGGCCTTGGCTAATAATGCTATGTGGCGGAGTGGCTAATATAATAATAAGACTCTCCGATGTGAATATGACGTCAGAATACCAACATGTACTTACGTATAATTCATACATAATAAGCGATACTGGGCGTCCCGCTGCAGCGAGGCGAAATACACGGTATTGCGACGATGGTTTAGGCTCCAAACTCGCCACGCTTTTACGGTGTCGGTAGTCGTCTTGCCTCATTCTTTCCAGGCCTTGGACAATCTCACGACGAACCTTTCCAGCTGGGCATTGGGAAAGCAGCCATGTTTTCCCCTCATCAAGATGACAAAGGTCCAGATCTTGATCTAGATCATCACGCACATCAAGTGCTGGTCGCCCCACAGGTTGTTCCGGTGAACGTTCCATTGCAACAGCAACTCTTGCATCACCAACCATTGGATTTGCAGCATGTGCCACAGCCAGATCCTTTTGATCCTTCTCATCCTCAACCATCACAACCAACAGATGCTCACTTGCAAGTGATGCCATCTCCTGTTCCTGATGTCCTCCAACTCCAACATCAGCACAACCAACATCCGCAACACCAACAGCACAACCAACAACACAACCAACATCAGCAACAACACCAGCAACAACATCAGCAGCACCAACAACACCAACAGCACCAGCATCAACATTCACACCAGCAACCCGACCCATCAGATCTTCAACCGACGGATCTGCATCTTCCTGACCCGCACAATGACTCCTCCATCATGGACCCGGCCAATAAGAAACAGCGGCGGCGCTACGATAACAATTTCAAAGCCGAGGTTCTCGAGCACCTGAAGGTTCCCGGCAACAAGCTGCCGCAAGTGGCCAAGAACTTTGGCATTCCCGAAAATACCCTCCGAGAATGGACCAAGGTATCAGTAGTCCAATGCATTGAACAGGCGCGGTCCAAGCACGGGGGAAGTCTCAAGGCCAACATGTTTGATCCCATGCATCGTTTGACCGAGTCATTGCTCGTCTTTTTTGACCGCAACGACAGCCAACCGCAGCATTTGAAACAACCCGTCACCACAAAGTTGGTTGTGTCCAAAGGACTCGAAGCCCGAAACAATCTGTTGGAATTGCATGACATTCAGCCCTTTTTGGAGCCCAAGGAAAAGAGAGCATTGGAATCGTTTACGGGGAGTGACAGTTGGGCCAAAAAGTTTGCCAAACGACATGATTTGAAAATGACGGGGGCTCGTGTCAAAGAACTGGCCGATGATGATGTTCGGAACTTTAGGTAAGTTTCTATATATTATTATGTTTGGTTGGAGAGTTGTATTCTGTCGGCAGCATTAGTTCTGACACTTTGTTTTCCTTTTCCACCCATTTTTGCAGTGTTCAACTTCGACAAATGGCATCACGGGTCAAACAAGCGGGGCCGGGATACGAAGAAGTAGCAGCCTTGTTGCGGCAATCCGCAGAAAAACTAATTTCGGCTAGGTTAGGAACGGCACGACGACTGGGTCAGCCTACGCCGCAATTAAACTAGCATTACTGTTGTACACCGTTAGTATATGGAGTGTTTACCTTAGTACATTCCTACCATACATTCACAGTAGCTCTCGTAGAAATTCCACGTTAATGGGAATGGTACGCGAATTTTCTACCACATCAGCCGATGGCAGCTTTCTCGAAGTATTTGTTGGAGGCAACTTTTGTCATACTTTCTGGGGTCCAACACCAACATGAGAAAGACACGCTCTTCGTCCTCTGCCAAGGAGGGGACGCGACGACGATCCACCCGCGTGACACCTTCTCCTGTGGTGGTACCTGATGTGCAACCTTCCACGAGGTCATCATCGTCCGGTCGAGTGACGAGGAAGCAAGCAGCAAGGAAAGCCGCGGCTGACGTGGCGAAAGAAGATGCATCCAACGAGGAGGCATCCACATCTCTTGTGGATGAGAAGCTAATGGTGGCGGTTTCGGAAAATAATGCTGTTAAGGAGGAGGAGGAAGAAGAAGATGATGGCGACGATGAAGCAGAAGACGAAGAAGATGAGGAAGATGAGAAAAGCAGCGATGGCGATGAAATGCTCGACTCCCTCCGCAAACCCGCGCGTCGCAAAACCACTCGTGCCACTAAGAAGGAGACACAACCAGAGGAAGCTGATGAAGGGCCTAACAACAATGACAACATGTTGGTGGCTTCCGACTCGGAGACAAGCAGCGATGGAGACCGAGAATATGAATTCCGAGCCGAGTATGCCCCGACAGGGCGAGCGACCTGTAAAGGATGTGACGAACGCATCGCCAGTGGGGTCTTACGGGTGGCGGAACGACCCCTGTTTCGAGGAAAGCCTGGATTTCTCGTCTATCGCCACTTGGATTGTACTGTGTTTTCCAACAAAGTGAATGAAATACGAGATGTCGGGGGATGGCGTCGAGTCCGTCGCGAGGACCGTCCCCGGCTTCTCGATCGCATCCAAGAGAGCAAGAAACTCATCGAAAAAGAGAATGAAGAGTTACATCCCGATGAGTTGGTACAAGCGAGTTTCCAAGGCGAGGTTCGACCTCCACCACCTGGATTGTCGGCAAGTCTACTTCCTTTCCAAGTGGAGGGGGTCAGTTGGATGGTGCATCAAGAGAAATGTGTACCCGACATTCGAGGAGGCATTTTGGCTGATGAAATGGGTATGGGAAAGACCTTGCAGACGATTTCCACAATTCTTGACAATCGCCCACGATTGCAACACAGTAGTCCCGGAGCTAAGTACCCACCTGGTGCTTCGGATGTAGACCAACTCAAGCACGAAGAGAAGCTTTGGTCCGACGCTCGAAAACAATGGCAGCTGGACATGGAAAAATCGGGTGTTCCCAAACAAATCTTCTCGGGCGGTGGCAAGAAGAAGAACAAGCTTGGTGCTCGAGCCGGAACCTTGGTGGTGTGCCCTGTTATTGCACTTCACCAATGGCGTGAGGAGATCAACAAGTTCACAGAAGGAGAAGCCCTCACCGTTTGTTGTTATCATGGTCCTGATCGTGCCAAAGAACTGCCAGCTGAGCTACTCACCAAGTATGATGTCGTACTTACCACCTATCAAGTTATCGAGTCCGATTTCCGTAAAATGGTATCACCCAACAAAGTCAAGTGTCCCAATTGTGGTGGGAAGTTTAAGATTGACAAGTTATGGGTGCACCTCAAGTACTTTTGCGGAGAAGGAGCTCAGCGTACTGCTGCTCAATCTCTCCAACGCAGAACCGCAGATCGTCACAATGGACGACGTGGTGGTTCCAACGGCGGAAGTCAAGGCAAGGGAAAATCTACCAAAGGAGGTACGCAGTCCAAGAGTAAGAGTACCCCTTCAACCAAGAGTCGCCCTCCTATGACGGCTCCGAACAAGAGGAGGAAAGTTCTTGACTATGATGACAGCGAGAGTGAATTGTCGTCCGTGGAGGAAGTTGTTACTACGAAAAATGGACGACCTCGGCGAAGTGCGGCAAGCTCTGCTTCCCAGCGATTGAAGAAGGGTACCAAGCAGTGGGTTCAAAGCGGCGATGCTTCCGAAAGCTCTGCTGACCTCCAATACAGCTCTAGTGACGACGATGATGATTTCGATAGTGCCCCTGCAACACAGACGCCATATGACGAATCGAGCAGCGGCGACTCTGAAGATGAAGCTGCCACGGCTCGTGCAATCAAGAAGCAAAATGCTGCATTGAAATCTGCGAAAAAGAGAAAAGTGATGGCAAAAGATACCAAGAAGGGTAAGGGCAAAGCAAAGAAGGCGAAGGGCAAGGCAACCAAAGCCACCAAGAAGACTGCCAAGAGCAAGAAATTTACTCCAGATCCCTCCGATGACGATTCATCTGACGACGACAGTGACGATGAGTCTGACCGTGATCCCATGGATGGGATCGACATGAAGAAACTAGTACAGGAGGCTATGGAGGGATGCCAGGCGAGTGTGCTACACACTATGTGTTGGTGGCGTATTGTGCTCGATGAGGCCCACGTTATCAAGTCAAGGGCGAGTCAAACTGCTGCCGCAGCATTTGCATTCACAGCTGTCCATCGCTGGTGTCTCTCTGGAACCCCACTACAGAACCGGGTCGGTGAACTGTATTCATTGATTCGTTTCTTGCGAATTGATCCCATGGCCCACTACTTCTGTCGCTCGACCGGCTGTGATTGCAAGTCTGTTCACTACCGCATGAAAGATGGAAAGTGTGAAGAGTGTGGACATAGTTCCATTCAGCACTTTTCATACTTCAACAAACACGTTCTCAATCCAATTCAGCGGGCAGGTTACCAAGGAGATGGACGAAGGGCAATGATCAAACTGAAGAACGATGTACTGGACAAGTGTCTGATTCGCCGTACCAAACAAACTCGCGCTGAGGATTTGAACCTCCCTCCTCGCGTGGTGAACATCAGAACAATCCGATTGCATCCAATTGAGGCTGATTTCTATGAGGCGCTATACACCCAAACAAAATCATCTTTCGATGACTATGTGAACGAAGGTACAATGCTTAACAACTATGCGCATATTTTCGATTTGCTAACAAAGATGCGGCAGGCAGTGGACCATCCGTACCTCATTGTCTATTCAGGTTCAAAGAAGGCGGCAACATCTGTGATGTCAGCCCCTGTGGCAAATGGAAGCACGGAGTGCGAGATATGTCACGAACCTCCAATAGAAAGGGTTGTGAGTACCTGCTGTGGCGCTGGCTTTTGCAGGAGTTGTGTTCTGGACTACATGTCCCCTTCTTTGGAAGACGCAAACCCCGCAGATGAAACCAGATGTCCAAGCTGCCAACGCCCATTCTCTGTCGATCTGAACCAGAAATCGTCAGACATTGTTGACGATGGCACACTCGCAATTTCGCAACCGTCTCGGAGTTTTTCAGCTCCTATGCCATCACTAAAGGAAATGCAACATGTGAGTAGTGGCTCGATTCTGCGAAGGATCAACCTAGCAGACTTCGCCACGTCGACCAAAATTGAAGCCCTCATTCAAGAGTTGATTGCGATGCGATCGAAACGAGTTGGAAGCAAAGCACTGGTCTTCTCTCAGTTTGTGAATATGTTGGATCTTGTTCGCTGGAGGTTGCACTCGGACCCCTATCTACAAGATCTGGGATTGGGTGTTCGAATCATCCATGGTGGTATGAACGTTCAGTCCAGAGATGCTGCGCTGAAAGAGTTTCGTGAGGATCCCAGCGTTCGAGTCTTACTGATGTCACTCAAAGCAGGGGGCGTAGCATTGAATCTAACAGTGGCCAATGAAGCTTACCTTTTGGACCCATGGTGGAACCCGTAAGTCGCGGTAGAGCGTTTTTTTTTTTACTTTCATCCTTTGTCGCTTTGTTTCTAACTGGAAGTGTGTTTCTGTTACAGTGCTGCAGAAATGCAAGCGATTGATCGGACGCATAGATTGGGTCAATATCGCCCTATTAGAGCAGTGCGATTCATCGCAGAGGACACGGTTGAAGAAAGAGTACTACAGCTTCAAGAAAAGAAGAGACTTGTGTTTGATGGAACTGTTGGGAGGGACGCTGCATCCTTGAAAATGCTTACAGTTGACGACATGAAGTCATTGTTCACGTAATATTTGACTAGGACCTTCAAAAAATTGTGTATCTCATTGATTTTCTACGAGTTCGTGTGACTCCCTCTGCCACTAGAGAAGGAGTGCATCTGATCCCCTTGCATCTCCCTTTGACCTGAATTGCTCAATGTTCAACGACGACGATGATTCGTACCCATTCATTCCAGGCAATGTCAATTGAAGGAACTGTCGAGTACAGACAGTCTCATCGTCGGCAACGGACTCGTTCCCCTCCTTTTCAGCTTTTCCATTTTCTTCGCCGAATGGATTGCTGCCTTCCCATGGGATGGATTCCGTGGATTCTTCACATATCGACAAATCTTGCAGCTTCGACCGACATTTTGGTGCAGGTTGGAAGAAATGAGCCCCTAGCTTCCCACGAGATTTTGTCGATTCGGTGTCCTCAGTTGGCTGCTCATCATCATTACCAGTGTCACATACAGAAGGTTCGGGCAGTTCCTTTGGAGAGGACTTCTCTGTGGACACCAGATGACCTTCCAAGTCGTTTCGGGTGTTCCCTGTCGCAGAGAGTTGGGCAAAAAGGTCCATCTGAGGGGGTTCACAAACCGACGGTTCTGGAAGTGACCCACGGGTTCCCGTGTTTGGGCCTGACAGCAAAGCCTCAAGAGTGCCCACCCCTGCCTCGTTTTGAGGACTCCCCCCCGCAGGCAACGATGACCTTCCTGGCGGGGATGAGAGTGGAGTCCCCAAAGCACCATCACCATTAGATTCTGTAGGCGTTGAGTCACTCTGACCATTTTCCTTAGCCACGTTGCCTAATTCAATGGGTTGATCTTGTGAACCTAGGAGCAAGGCATCCAATTTTCCTGCTCCTTCCTTCATTGCATCCGACTCTGAATTCCTTGGGGCCGGGGGCGCTTTTTCAGCGGGCGATGGATCCGAAACAGTCTGGGTACTACATGCATCATCATCTGTATGCTCCAAAGTTTCTTCGTGCGCATCAAAGGGATCGGAAAACCAATTCATGTCAGAGAAGCTCGTCTCAGCTATGGCTGACATAGCCGGAGCGTTAGCCAATGAGTTGGTTGAAGGGGAATCACCCTTCTCCCCAAAACTGCGGGATCGCTTGTTTTTCTTTGGTATCTCGATCTGCGACGTGTCGAAGCTTCCGGATGGTTGCAAGTCATACTCTCCTAATTTTGACAATGACTGTTTCCTCGTCCCGAACGTGCTAAATGCACGTGAAGATGCAGCTCTCTGAAACAATGATCTTGGTTCGGGCTTGCTGCTCTTGGCACCCTTATCCCCGAACGGTACAGCAAGGTCCATGTCAAATGACAAAATAGAGCTGTTCAGTTGCTCAAAAGTGCTTTTGTCGTTTGCTGAATTGACAGCCTCTTCGGCTTGACCATCTGGAGCCTCATTGGAATCTCCTTCCAGGTCAACTGCAGATTCAGTGCCATCAGCCAGCTTCTTGAAGACTTTGATTTTCTTCTTTCCGATTAGTTTCCCAAGGAGACCCTTCTTCCCATGTCGAGAAAGTCCCAAGTCCGTCATTGCTAGCCTTTCGCTTTGTTCTCTGACTTCTTTGGAGCTCATCAACTTTGAGCCTGGGGTCATGGGGGGTTTCGTGGCTCTCTTATTGTTTCTTTGCCACAAAACGTTGTAATCTTCTGCTTTGGAAAATCTTGGGGTATCACCAGGACCCAAGCCTACAATTCTTTCAGGTGCAACCGTTGGATTCACAGTTTCCTTTTGTACCATTGTTGGTGTACTTTCTTGAAATGGTACGTCAATTTGAGGAACCGAAACCTGTTGACCCTCATGCTGGAGTGGAGTACTCAGCTGGCTGTCATCGGCTACGGCATCTTCCAGAGGCATTTCAGCCGGTAGACTAGCCTTCTCGGTTTTTCTCGATGTCACTTGCTTTCGTCGGCGGGACCCTGGCGATCTCACCAATTCTTCGTGACGCTTCAAGACTTCTTGTTGCCCTCGCGAAATTCGGGGAGAATGGGGAACTATCTTTCGTCGAGAGCGAGAACGATGATGTCCCCTTTCTCGGTGACGCTGGTGTGGACTATCATTATTTTTGGCATCAGGGGGTGTGGGCGCCCCAGGAGATCCAGGCCCACCCGGGCGAGAGCGGCGACTGACTCTGTCACGATGGCGCCCAGGACTGTCACTAGGAGCATCGGATGGTGGCGGTGGGGGTATTGGAGACTCCGGAACTCCCGACTGTGAGCGACGGTTGACTCTCTCCCGAACGCGCTGAGCTGGACTGTCACTATTTGGTGCGTCGGGTGGAGAGGGGGGCCTCGGAGACTCTGGGACACTTGTCCGAGATTCCTTACGCCCAGCCTTACGATCACCACGACCCCCTTCGGATGGATTGGAACCAAGTGCTGACCTTGTCAGCACACGTTCTCCCGACTTTGACCGTGTGCGCTCTTTTGACCGGCTTCTCTCGCGCCCTCGTGCCATTTTCGTGGGGCTCTTGGTTCCCCTGGATCGATGGGCACTCGACGGCCCCATTTTCCTCCTAGAAGAAGCGAAAGATCGCCTGGGTTCAGAAGTCTCCGTCGAACTTTTCCCATGCTCTGTGGAAGAGAGTCCACGGCTGCTGCCACTTGCAGTGCTGGATCGACGTCCTTCTGGAGTACTGCGACTTTTTGGCACTTGTGTCCGATGACGACGGAACTGAAACTCTCCTTCTTCTGTTGTTGTCTCCCCTCCGTGCATAGTTCTAGACGACAGCCTGGATGTTGCTGCGGATGCTGGCGGTTTGGTGAGACTGTTCCTAGTTCCCGTGCTTCGTCGTTTCCCATGGTTGGATTTGGATAGGTGTTCGCTCTTGCTGATCAAGTTGTTCACCTTCTCTTTTTGTGCACCATTGAAGAATGCGTCTCGAAGTGACGCAGGCCTCACTCCTTCTTCATCCCCCATGGATCCCCCTCGAGTTCGAAGTACTTGCACCTCTGCTGCCATGGTAGTTGCTTACAATGAAGTAGCAACAGAAAAGCGCCAATCTACTCGTAATTAGATTGCCGCAAAAGCTCCACCGCCCGGAGGAATGTGGGAGTGTAGTAGGTTTCAGAGTTCGGCGAAATATCTTGTCACCTCGCAGTATGGAGACTTGGCCAAGTACATTATGCCTTACGATCACCATTTTAGTCGAAAGAAGGGCTGTTCCGATCAATTACTTATTAGTACTAACGTGTTGCTCCCATTTACGTACAAAAACATTGAAGGTATCAAGTTTTAATTAACAAGCAACTTGATGTCGCATGGGCAAAAGTGACATTATACAGATAAGCCCTGTGAAAAGGAGCTTATTTGATAATACGATACACATACAAAATTTCACTATCAAATATCCGAGCCGCCGGTCCAGTGATTCACTCACTCATCATCACTCCAATAGCCCAGCTTGCAGCCTATCACGTCGGAGAGCCTGTGTCATCTCAAAATTCATAGTTCCCATTTCTCTGCGTTTCTAACGCTGGTTTCTTATTTGATTGACATAGCACCATCAGCCAATGTTGAATCTTCTCTGGCGAGGTAAAACCCCAGATGTTCCAGCCGCAAAGATCGTTGAAGCGATTTGGGAGTCACCCCGGGTGTGGAAGATGTGAACAAAATTGCCTGCATGTTGTGTCAATCAGAACAGAAGATGAATGAACCGTCATGTCAGCCTTGCAAAATATGAGGTTAAAACACAACCTCACAAAAATAATGTCCTACCTTCGGCTGTTTTGGTCTCAAAACAAAACCATTGTCAGAGAATTTGCCAGGTATGCTGGTAGTGATCACAACATACAGCTCGAGTTGGCTGCTCGTCAACGTCAGTTCGATCATTGTATCGGATATTTCTTTCAAAGAGAATTGTGGAATGTGACGAGGAATTGTCGTCAACCGGACGATATCTTTTGGATATTGCCAAAGGAAAGTGCTCTCGAGAAGGAGCTCCTCAGACTTGCGATTGATAACTGACATTACCATCGCATCATGCCGAAAAGTGGGCACGTCATGAAGTTTCAACCAATCTGAAGGAAAATTGTGAGATTTGACAACATTTGTGGCACATGTCTCAAATTGTTGCACTTACAGATTTTCCCAGCTTCGAGATTCACGACATGTGTTTCCTTGCCCGATAGAAGTATATCACCAAGACGCCAAGCCTCAAATGTCAGTAGTAGCTCGACGCTTTCTTGTCCATCGTTTCGAACGTAGCATTTGTTGTCAACTCCACAAGCTGCAAACACATCTCGAAACAGAGAACTTTCCAACAAATACATCAATGGTTTCCATCTCCCTCCATTTAGCTTCGAATCATATTCAACGCACCCCCACCCCCCAGTGGGCCAATTCTCGTTGAGCTGCCATACCAGAATTCCGTACGAGTTGGTTGCACGACGTTCCTCGATTTCTCCCTTCATCCACAACGCCTGAGCCATCATACAATGATAAAGCTGTGCCTGGAATGCTTCCTTACCATTCAAATCCAATGACGACGCATTCCCAAAATATGCAAGAATATGAGTATCACAGGGATAATTTCTTTCTGCCAATACGTTGTCACCCACGCAAATGTTCTCGTTTCCAAAACCATGCGTGCAGTTATTGGGACGACCACTTGCATGGAGTCCCCAGTTTTTTGGACTCAGTGTTTCGACCATTGATTCAAAGGACGACATTACCGAAGATCCAAACTCGGAAATCTAACATACATCATACAGGGTTAGTGAAACGAATAGAACACAGATTCTAACCGATAGGAGAACGTACAAACGTATTGGGGTATTCACATCCAGTAGAAACAGGCGATAGTTTGGGGGGCAAGTTGTCATAGGGGACTGAGAAAGCATGGGAAATGTGAGAGAACTACACCGAAACCGACTCAATCTGTGGCTCACTTACATCCTACATCCATACCGTTCACCCCTGGAAAAGTTCTTGAGAAACTGCGCATGTACGGTCCATGCGATTCCAAATTTTTCGGGAATGAGTTCGGATCCCAAGTTGTAAGTGGCAACCCATTTGGAAGGCTGTTCGAAGTATGGACACCGGACCTCCATCCATGTTTGGAGGGGGAGCTAGGCCAAATACTTCTCGTGTCATCTTCCTCCGTAACAACCCTCATCACAAACTTGGCATAAATTTCTGTTGGTGTACCCATAACAACCTGACACTCATTGCAGCCATTCCACACCACTATACTCGTATGTGACGCCAGGGAACGGACGATGTGCCTGATTTCCTGCTCGACAATAGCTGTTTTGACAGGGCGGTGTCCCGCCTCATCCACAAACATCATGTCGTGGTAGAGGAGAACCCCCAACTCATCACACCTCCTGTAGAATGCTTCTGGGAGTATCATGCCCCCACCCCATATTCGAAGCATATTCATGTTGGCCTCGGCAGCCGATTCCACAAGATGGCGATGCGCATCCGCCACCAATCTACCTTCAAGTTGATCCATGGGAATCACATTGGCACCTCTAGCAAGGACGAGGGCTCCATTCACACGTAGGTACATGCCGTGGGACCCAGAACCGTCGGTTTGGTTCGACGACGATGGGTCGGTGTCATTGGTTGTCACCAGCGCACTCACTCGAAACCCTAGGAGGGGAACAAAGTAAGACAATATTATTTCACACTCGAAGACCAAAAGGCAGTGATTCACAACATACCAATCCGTTTGCGTATCATTGGAATATCCAAGGAGTGGTCGGAGTCAACACAATCGAGTCCAGCATGAACATCATAGAGAGGCTGAGGACCCATGCCATTGGGCCACCATAGCTCGACATCCTCAGGATAAAATACAAACCGGGCCGTCAGTATGATATCTCCCGTATCACCTTCTGGAATTGGAATAGTTTGGTTGAATATTTCCGTTTCCTTGGACACTTGGACAATAACCATGCAGTTTTGGTCCGGTGATGGAGATGAGCTCCCCCATGATTTAAGATGCACATCCACGTTGACATCAAAGGGAGCTTGTGGCCTTTTCATGAGCTGGGTAGGATACACGCCCCGATAATATACTTTTGGAACCACATGTGTGATCGTGTATCGTTGGACAGGGACAATGTAAATGGGAGCCGAGATACCCAAGGTAGAAGAACGCTTGCCTTGGGCATCGGCGACATGTACATAGGGTGCCCAATCCCAACCTCCACTACATGCCGCGAATCGACCATCGACGGGAATAGTAGGATCGAACGTAATCGAAAGTGTGTATTGTCGCTGCCGCTGGTGCCGGGACGATGACTGTGCGAGAGGAATTGGCACAATGGTTCGCAAGAATTGATCCGTGACGGTTGCCACTGCTTTCCCATTCACACGAACGACGGCACCCATTTTGATACCTTCCAAAACCAACAGCCATGTTAATGCACCACCATTTGTGGATGGAAGCTCAAACGTTGTCGTATATATCCAAGATCTGGATCGAGTCACCGTCTCGTGAAGGTCGCCGTCGACCGATCTCTTCTCTCCAGTCCAAACGTGTCGTTGGGTCAAGAAGCTTCGGTCCATATAGGGGTCGCCCACGACACCTGCATGCTTTAGATCAGACAGCAAATCACCGGGGATATGGACGGAAAGATTGGCATACGGAATGGAACCATCGGGATCCAGGCTGGATAGAATCCAGGGATTTTGTTGGAGGTCGAGGACCGTGCTACCATTGTTGTTGCTATCGGAAAGAATGGACTGCCATTCTGGGAGAACTGAGCAAGAAGTAATTGAGAATGAAGTTGCCCATACCCATAGTATTAAAAGGATGATTCGATGATGCATTCACGCCTCCAAGGTTCTGGCACAGGAAACTGATGATGATGATAACCTGTTACAATTTTTCAGTCCAAGGAGTCGCCTCATTGGCGGGACTGAATGAGACTGGCGTTTCAATTTCCTTCACATCTGTATAATTCTATATAATTGAAGTGCAAGCAAACGGGCCGCGCAAGCCACCAATGCTGTCTATGCGTTGTTTGGTGTTTGATGATCGTTGTTTGCGGTTTGGTTGGCTTGTGCCGTCCCAGCCGCCTCGGAAGTTCGAGGAAATTGCGCGGTGAGGTGGTTGTAGATGCGGGCTTTTGCTGATAGTCGAGTGTCTCACACACGTGTCGTGTAACTGTGGCTAGCCTGGCCGTTCCATTGAGCGGAGCGCGTTTACGTCGTACCAGCTCGGGCAGTGGTAGTACGCCACGATTTCATTGTCGACAGCAGGCAGCACTGCCAGCCATCATCCGCATTGTGCAATCAAGTCGAACATCGGGTGCTTGTAGAGGACTTTTTAGGAGGGATAGAGAGTCTGTGCTATTGTTTTGTACATTGGATACTTTTCCTGTCGTTGTGGGGAGTTTTTCCAATTGATATTGAGAGATTCTGGTTTGATTCTGGTTTGGATGCTTGGTATTGTGTGTCCATAAGAGCATTGGAATCCACTTTTGACTTGTCTGTAGCCTCTTTGCCATCGAATTACAACAAACAACATGCCAAATTTTCATGGAAGAACCAGCGTCAAGCCTGCTCCCATTTCGCGGGCAGAATCAGCTCCTCCTACTCGAGGAAACGAAGCCTTCAACAAGCCTGTTCCGTTGCCTCCATCCAAACAAAAACTTCCGCCTTCAAAACCTCCTGTGGCTCCAACCTCCAAAAATATTGCAGAAACAATCGTGAAATCACTACCCGCGGCATCTCTTAGACGCCCCAAGAGAATGCTACCCCGGGATCCCATGGCATCTCGGTGTTCGCTTGCCATGTCCAGAACGGAATCCTTGTTGGTCTCACCATCAGGAGATGTCAGAGTTTGCAGATGCAGAAGGTCTTCTACACCTTATTTACCAGGCAAAGGAAAGTACCCCCATGCTATGGATCCCTGGACGGAGATGATTCCATGCTGTGATACACCAGAGTGCACGCTGAATGCACTTTCGCCTGTCTTTGAGACGCTCAATGTCAACCAACAACTGTCCGCTGACAACTCTACAGCAGACGGTTCCACCTACGAATGGGAGAAGGTTCAGAATTCTCTTCCTCTTTTGGGACCTTCCAAATCTAGATCCAGTTCAAACTCTGGACCCCTCTCTTCCTTTTCCTCCCTTCCACTGCTGGGTTCTCCGCTTCAGAAGGATACCAAGCTATCGGTTGACACGGATCTAGATTCACTTGCCGAACCTAGTGAAGAATCATTACCGTTCATGGTTTTCACTTCACCAAGAACACCTGACTATCGTCCTCCTACCGAGGAGGCCATGATGGAGGTCAATGCCTATGACGGTGGAATCCTCCCGCTGCCAAGCTTTGATTACGATCATATTCATGATGGTCAAAATGACATGCTAAACTTGGAAGAAGCTCCGCGAAGTAGACCCAAGGGAAGTTCTATGGGTGGATCAGCCCGTTCAACTCAGCGAACTTCGTCCAGTGCGTCCTCCCGATCAAAGAGACCAACATTCCCCATGATTTTGGAGTCTCCGGAGGAAAAGAAGGATGAAGCTCATACTCCTAGTGGTGTAGGTGAAGCGGAACAGCCATTTTACCATGGTGTGCCAATCCTCCTGACATCACTTTCTCAAATTCGCATCAAGAAGGTGTCTGCACACCCTCTTGGAGCTCATACTCTATTGATTTCTGAAGAGGCACTGCTGTTTTCCTATGGTTTGAACAATCGAGGCCAATTGGGTATTGGTATCAAAACCAGCATTAAGGGTCAAAATCGGGGTTTCCATACTACTCCATCCCTGATTACGCCTCTCCTTCAAAACGGCGGAAAAGTGATTCATTGCGCAGCCGGAGTTGATCATTCCCTTGTTGTCGTGGCTACAGAAGGGCGACGTATTCACAAGCTCAACACCAAGTCGAACATGACTCATTCTGAACACGGGCTTGGCTTGGATTCTCCTATGAGCGTTGGTCGATTGTTCGATGACAATAGTAGCTCCTCCGTGACGGATGAAAATGAAGAATCATTGACCCACCACCAAATCTATGGTTTTGGAAGCAATGATATGATGAAGCTAGGTTTGGTACGGGCAAGGTTGGCGGACGATGGAACGGAGGGTGATGCCGAGGATATTGTTCTGCCGCGCCGGGTTGCCTTGCATTGCAACGTCTGGCCCGTGAAGGGGATCAAGGGATCATTGGGCGATGACGATGATGAGGGAATTCCTCATCAGGGTATTTTTGATATTGCTGCTTCTTCAGAACATTCGGCGGCGTTGGTACGACGGGCAACGGGAGATGTCGAAGTTTATATGTGGGGTAATGCGACTCTGGGTGCCTTGGGCTTGCCGATATCGCAAGATGCTGACATCAAGATACAGGGGGGTTTGACGCAGCGGCCAAGATCCAATGCACACAACATTTTCCCCTTACCAACAGTACTGGAATCCCTGACATACAGACCCAACCGAGATTCGCCACTGGGTTTTGCTAGGCAAATCTCTCTGGGTCCCTATTGCTCGTTCCTTGTCATGTCAAGCGGCAAGTGCATGTCGTTTGGGTACAGCGCAGAAGGAATGCTTGGCCACGGGGTTTGCAAACATCATACTATGACACCTACTGAGATAGCCTTCCCAGCTCTAGATACGAAGGAAGATGGAATTGTGACCCTTAGCGCCGGGGCAACGCATGTTATTGCACTTACCCAACGTGGATACGCATACACATGGGGAATGGAAAGCAACAACCGTCTAGGTCGAAAGATCGTGCATGACTTTGGAGAGCACAAGAGCGTGGAAAATGCTCCCATAGAGGATGTTGTGACAATCGAATGGATTCCCAGGCCTATTGGTGACCACAAGACCGTGCACAACGGTGTGGCAACGGAAGAATCGCTCGACCTCATCGATGTTTGTGCCGGATACGATAGTACCATGGTAGTCTCCAAGACTGGCCGAGTGTACAGCTTTGGAAAGCGATCCGGTCGACTCGGTCAAGGGGAGGTGCCTGACGATGCAGAAGGTCCTGCCTCTTTGCATGGAGGCATTCGACTCTTTTATTCGGGCACGCGAGCAAGCGACATTTCATCTCGTCCCGTTGCTCGGCCCTTGCTAAAACGCCTCTTCTCGGATGGAGTATTCCAACAGAGATTATAACGATTTCAGTCAATATTTGTACACTACTACTACTAGGTGTATTTATCATGAGAGTTATTGCCGATACAGCTGTATCCGATCTTTCTCCATCGAAACTATTGGCATGGAAAGGTATATATACTCAGGCACCATACAATTATACGTATTGTTTGCGCCAAAATTTTGGCGCGCTTCCTGGAAATCCTCATTTCTCATGCCGCCATTGTCCATGGCCGTCACCCAAGCATTGCACTGGAGTACAATCATCCATCCTAAAGCATCACCATGGTGGTTCACAACCCCTATCTCAAATCCAAAAAGCTTAATGGGGCCACCACGCCTATGCCAAAGCCAGTTTCCAAGCCCATTGCCATGACTACCCCTAGTCCGATTCCTCCCAAGAGGACTACCGAACATGTGGTTGCCAAGCCAAAACCTAGTACCCCCAGTGTCGTCGGGCGAAGCCCTCCAGCAACCAAGAGTTCACCGCCAGCGGCAAAGCGACCAACTGCAGTGGTAACCCCAGTTTCTCGAACAAAGACAAAGTTTTCTCTGAAACTGAAACAGGAAATTGCCAACTTGAAAAAGGGACGTCAATTGCAAAAGATGCAACAAGAAGCCCAGGAACGTCGCCGTCAAAAAGAACGGCTTCAAGAACAAAAGGCTGCAGAGCGTGAAAAGTTTCTTCAAGAACGACAGGAACAACGTGAGCTTGAGCAAAAACGTCGATTGGAGGAAAAGAATCGCAAACTGGAAGAGAAGGCCCGGCGAGTGCAGGAAGCGCAACGGCAAGCTGAAGAACGAGTTCGTCTGGCTCAGGAAAAGCAGGTTCAACAACGTGAACAAGCAGAAAAGGAATATCAGTTGGCAGTGGAAGACTACCACAAGAAGGCTGCAGACTACCGTGTTCAGTACGCAGTTTGGTTGCAACGACAACAACAATTGCAGTTGCAATACATCCAGCAATGGCAATGGATGCAGTGGGGACAGATGGGACAGATGGCGTATGGTCAGCCTAATTCAGGCTTCAATCGTTCTGTCACGCCCTACATGCCCATCCCTAGCCAAGTATCGCTTCCAGCCCCAATCCCTCCTGTTCCCCCCAAGAAGCCGCGTTGTCTACTCCCCAAACCGGCACCCAAGCCTCAGCCCCCCGCCAAGCTTTGCCAAGTTATGCAACCACCTTCGCCATTTGCAGATACACATGTTATGTTGGAGCAAGTTGTCACGCTGGTTCGATCTGGCAACGGGGAGCAACCTTCATTTGGCGTCTCTTTGTATGTTCAGTCCACCACCATTCTCGTGCAACCAACGGTCATTGAGCCCAAGCCGATTCAAAACCCCACTCCGTCAGTTGTGACAACCAGTGCCATTGAGCAACAGAGAACTAAGGAAGTCAGTTTACCAACTGTTCCTGAGGCAGCTGGTCTTCCCTCCGAGCCGAAGCTCTCCGAAACCACTATGCCCTTGGACCCTGCAATCAAAGACTCAGTACCTTGTTCCCAAGCCAAGAATGTGACGGAAACTTCCGTCGAAGTACCTTTGGGAGAAAAGGCAAGCACATCAGAAGTTGAGGCAACATCCAAGGTTGAGACCAGCACAACTGTTAGTGTATCCCCTCCTGGAGAAAATAGTACGGCAGATGCTACCCCCGACACTCAGCAGTCTATTCCATTGGACACCAAAACTGCCTCGACTACGCCACCAGTCAAAGAGCCAAGCACTACTTCCAGCCCTGGAACCAAAGAAACCCCTTCCGTAGTAGAAAGCACTACAGCACCTATGACGATGGATGCTTCTGACGCTCGGCCCCCCGTGGTTGCTTCAGCTTCTGACGCAACTAAAGTGCCTAAGATGGTGCCAGCGGTTCCCTCTAACCCAGATTTTCCGGCGCAGAACAGCAAGGCTTCCACAGAGCAGCCTATTCCAGTGACCTCTTCGGATGCTATCGCTTCTACCAACGAACAAAAAGTGAAACCAGCACAAATACAACAGCCTAACACTCGCCGTCAACGCCGCCGTCGGGTTCAGTTTTCCGTTCTAGCCATCTCGGACGCTGAAAAGCAGAATGAAAGATGGAAGGATAGGAAAAATCCGGATGGGTCTAATCCAATCTTGCTGCAAAAAGATGATGTTGTTGTTTCAGTTGGTGATGTCAGCCTCCATGGAATGACATTCGTGGAGGCATGCCAAACATTCTCGAAGCAAGCGGTGCTTCAAAACGGTGAATACTCTGTTAGGCTTCGAATTGCACGAAGGAAACCAAGGGTAGTGTTACCCCGGCCTATCCCCGTGGCGTTGCCTAAATTGACGGAAGGGACAGCTGCTGCCTCCAAGTCTAATCTGCTTGGAACCAAGGTAGTCCAAACCCGGCCTCAGAATACCTCACTGAATTTCAATCTCTCCGAAATGGCAGTGTTGGCAGATTGCGTTCTTCAGGCGATCCATACACCCTCCAACCGACTTCTTGGGGAAACGCTGTCACCAGAGACATTCAGAAATTCCACTGCAATTTTTCGAATGGTGGCAACTCTACCTGATTGTATCATTGGACACAGGACGGTCGAGACACTCCAATCTAAGTGGTCAGCATGGACCCAAACGATGACCATCCGGCTTGCCGAAAGGTCACGAGAGTCATGGAATGACGCATGGCAAAAGGAAGGGGGCAGTGCCTCATCTACTGTTGCATTTTCATCCGATGCACAAAGAACCGCTCTACGTCAGCTTCCTCGTCCTACCAAGGGCTGCAGATGCGAGAGCATGGAACATGAATACTTGCACGATGTTCGATGTCTCCTATACCGGGACATTGCTTCCGTTCTACCCAAATCGGAATTGCAGCAACTCCAGTACGACCCTAAACAAGGGAACACCCGTGATCAGCGAAAAGATTCTTCTTCCAAATCGTTGAATGCTGTTGAGAGTGCTGTGAAGGACCGCTTCCTCAAACAACGAGCAATGAATCAGTTCGAACGAGATGAAGCTCGCTTTGTGGCTCGGATGGAAGAGGTACAAGTGACTCAATTGAACAAAGCAATCCAAGCTCCAAACTTAACTTCTATGGTGATGTCTGCTATTTTGGAATTGCAAAGGGAGTTCCCTACTGGACGAGTTGACCAACAGATGGATGATGATTCTGACGACGAAAACGAGCAGGAGCTAACTCTTTCTACGTTGGCTACCAAGTCTGAAAACCCAGACGTACAAGAAGACGACACTCGAAAGACCAAGAAAGCAAAGAACGAGCCTACAAGAAACTTGAACTTTAGATATCTCATGAAGATGGTGCAATACATTGGCAAGACTTGGGGCCATGTGTATCGCGAACCTGCACATGAAGACTATGCTTGGAGATGGGAATTGTTCCACGGGCACCACTCGGAAGATGCCAAGTGGGAAGCACAGGCGAGAAATCCCCGCCAGCCTGATTCGATGCCCTTTGAACACATTCGATTCGGACTGCGATCAAGGGACGTCAAAGCCGACTGCAAGCTTGCAGAAGGCAGCAAGAGCATCGCTCAGTTCGAAGATTATGTTCTCTCCGAGCTATCTTGTGCGGAAACCGCGACGAATGCCACAACGAATGCCACGGCGACCACCACGACGAATTCGACTGAGACCAGCTCACCGAAAACGGCGCTCACGTCCGAGCTCAAAGTGGAAGAGTCGGTTGTCGAACAATTGGGATTGGCAGCCTACTGGCTTTCCCCCTCCTCGTCCGGTCTCTACGATGAGTTGCTAGCCTTGTGCACGATGGGCATTGTGGAAATGACTCCTTCTGGACTACCAGTTCTTACCCCAGATTGGGCCACCAAAGTGGATGTCGTTCTTTTGGATGATATGCATGAAACTTGGGGCACGGAAGCAGACCCTGACAGAATGTGCTGTATCAATTTGGAACTACGTGACACACTAGAGTCTGAGTGGGTGAAAACTAGCAGAGGCTGGTCTATGGCCGATGATCGCTATGACGTTGTCTTTGACTCGCAAGTCCTCGATGACTGGCGAACATCATTCCAGGGAAACATTGAGGGACAAGTTAACATGTCGGAGGGAATTGGTCGCTTTGGCTTATAGACAAAATAATGATAAAATTCATGAAGACCTCAAAGCTGCAAACGCGTGTCGTTTGCAAGCCACTTCAAAAGAAAAAGTTATATCATGTAGTCAAACCCTTCCATACCATCGGAACGAATCTCATGCGCCAGGAGTCGAAAACCTTCTTCGGGATAGAAACGATGCTGTGGACTGTACAAGCGAAGGCTTCCGACTGAAGCCATGTAGAGATCACAATAGCGACGTAGCGAGTGAGCAAACAGTGATGGTTGATAGCGCGCACGGAAAACACTTCCGAAGGGATTTCCTAGCAGCGAGGTTTCCCTGTCTCTCCATCTTGAGACAAGATGTTCCAAAGAGTCCAAAACCTTGTTGTCTTGCTGTGTACGCCATCCTGGGCCCATTTGTTTTTGAACGAGTCGAAGCGTGTTGAGAAGTACTTTGATGGTTCTCTCCACGAGGCGATATTCCGGTTTATGTTGCACTTCCATTTCATACCGCACTTCTGGGGTGACCGCAGCAGTCTTCCAACCGAAATCTCTCTTCGCATCTACCAAATCAGCAAACAAGGAGTCTCCAATATACAACACCGAAGAAGTACCCAAGTTGACCGCTCCAACCTCGCCATCGGCATTTGCATCGGTGGATGATCGAAAATGCATGAGACGAGTAAGTTCACGGAGACAACCTTCGGCATAAACTGCACCAGGTCGGAGCTGATCCACTTCCTTGAACATCACGCGGCCATTATCCTTATTAATCTCTCGAAAGCGGCGCTTTTCTTCCGTGTAGAATGCAGGCTTTCCGGCACTCACGATGACTGGACACAGTTTAGGGTATACCAAGACCAAGGCACGGCCACCACCTCGTCAGGAACTTACCTGTATCCCACATATCAATCCAGTCCTCCCCCAATACATACTTCATACCCTCATTCACATACCAAAAGGGTGAGTTGCTAGCAAAAATCAAGCGCTTGCCCGACTCCTTCAGTTTTGTCAAGACACTTCGAAGGTGTGGTGTTGGAATAAAGTACTTTTCTGGTTGTTGCGCAACAATTCGGTGAAAGTCACCAGACAAGTGCGTATCTCGAATCGCTGCCAAAACATCTTCCACCACACTGGAGGGTAAATAATCAATCTTGCTGTCTTTGAAACATTGAATGACATCTGCAATGAGACAGCACTCTGCCATACTGAAGAGATCGTTGAGGGGCCGGAGGCGATGACTACGCTCCTTGGGATTCAAGGCTCGCATTCCACTGTATTCTCGCAAAATGCGCGACGTGGGAACTTTTTCTCGCCCTTCCCAAGCCACGGCTGCCTTGTGGGTGTAAGACAAGTGACAAACCCACCCTGTTTCGCGATCCACAGCCAAGCCTAGACGAAGTATGGGTTGTTTGTTTGTGAGAAATCATACATGTAGAATAGACATACGATTCATTGCATGATCCTTCTTCTTACCTCGAATACTAAAGAATGGATCAAACTTCAATCCAGATTTGGTCAATACTTGAGGATAGTAGCGATCACGCACAAGCCGCTCCAATGCCTTATCGTAAATCAAGTCCAATAGTTCATCGGTGTAGGTTACCAGAGTATAATCATAATCAAATCCCACAGTATCAATCTTTCCCAAATCCACATAAGAATTCGCAAAAATGGCATCGTAGGGCGATGCACCCTTAGCCTCTGAAACACCACCGACAGAATTGGCAGAACCATAGGATTGGGTTTCCATTGGGTTGTACAGAGCAACGGTTCGTCGATGGTGTATATTATGGAGCGTTCGAGCTGTACCAGCCAAGATAGTTTGAACTTTTGGGTCTGAGTGTGCTGGAATTTCAAAATAAGCAGCAGCATCCACAGAGGATTTGGAGGTCTTGGGGGTGTCGGTGTAGGTACCTTCGCCTTCCAATGGGATTGGCATGACAATCTCCCCAGTTTCCGAATTGGTAGCGTGTGCTTGAGTCGACGTCTCAAAAGGCCAAGTACTGTGTAATCTCTGCTGGCGTTCCAGTTTTGAGGGGAGTTTTGCCTTTTGGACCTTGTAGCCTGTGAATCCGTTCAACATTGGTTTAGGAACAACAGGGATGGGAGGAACGAAGGCTGTTGAAAACGTAGATGTAGAGCTCCAACACAGCGTAGAAACCCATGCTAAGACTATCAGTGAAGAACTCCCATTGTGCAATCTCGTCATCGCCATCGCCATCCTGTTGAATCAATCCAATAATAATGGTTGGCGGTCGAAAATACAAACCTCGGGAAGTTGTGATGCCGGTAGCGCGACATGAAGGAATCTGTCATGTCTATGATTTAAGGGGCAGATTCTCCCCCAAATAAATAAGTTGAATCGGGGTACACGACAAGGATTGGTGAAAAGTTTGAGGATCACGGTGTTTCCCAATGATTGTAGCGCTATTCTAAGGTGTAGTACTGAAAAGTATAGTATTTGTCTCGGAAAATAACAGCACAAGCAGAAGCTTAGTGCCATAAAACAAAGAGAGAAAACCAGATTGAAGGCACTGACTAAATTTCTCTCGTTTCTGCTTCAAGCGGTGCATCGGAAAGTTTCCCGCTAGGTAGCTGAGCGTACACTACATCAAGTGAGGTGCGGCACTCATCGTTGTCAGCAGAGCTACACGTAGCTTCATGGATTCGATACACGTTGCACACAAATGCCCGCTGGTAGGACGAGCCGAGTGGGAGGCAAACTGTGATATTCTCCTCCGGGCCAAGGTCCAATTCCTAGTTCTCAGCTTCCCTCTCTCATGGCTCTTCTGTCATTCCATCATCCCCATACAAAGCCAAGTCATCGGCTTCTTGTAGCAACGCCTCGGTCGATCGATATTCCAACACCACAATGATTCCCCCAAACGCAAATGCATAGAATGCAAATATAACGAGCCAATAGAATGGCGCCGAATTGACGGCATATTCTTTCGGGAGTGTCACTTCAATTCCTCGGCCCATAAAATAAAAGATGGTTACCAGCACGAGTTGACACACAAAAGTTCCCAACTGACCGGCCACTGCCTTGCCCAATTTGTTGTGTCGGGCCGCGTATTGCCAAGCTCGCCAGCGGCCCATTCCAAAGGTTATCGTGAAAATGAAAGCTAGACAAGGGAGAACCCAAACTGGGGAAGCATAAAAGCCAAAGAGAATGACCCCTCCCAACAATCCCAAACCTCCTACGATACGGAGTGTCCCCAAAATCACCGCGGTGGAGGGAAGGTTGGAAAGAAAACTGGCGGCAGTAGAAGGGGGGCTGGTGGGGTGCCCTTTGGACAATAGGGGAGCTGAAGACATGAAGGATATGTGTGATAATATGGTGCTACTCGTAGATGATTTATTTGTATCCTTTGGGAGACTTGTGGATGAACACTCGCCTCAACAATGAAACCTGCGAATCTTTTGGCTAGTAGGAGGTGGCAGCTGGTGACGGACGAGTCGTGCCGGCCAGAGTTGAAGTCCAACAGGTCAGCCCAACAGGTCAGCCCAACGCATTGTTGCATCAAGGGGCACGAACTACCGGTAGCTTCACTTGTCCCTTGAAAGATCTTACCGGATCGGTCATCATCTGCTGTTAGTAGTACCGGTAGCATGAATGACGCTATCAAGAGAGCACACATTATTTTGCCGGCTGCGTCACCGTGCAGCATGGTACTTCCTTCCTACAACTTAGTATTAGGAGTATGTATTTTCTTGACCTTTTATGCAGCTATCAATCTTATAACACATGCAGTGCCACTAGTAGTGGCTGCTGTAAATTCATGCCATCTTAGGAGAGTCAGAGAAGGCGCCCTCCCCGGTAGGGTCATCAGCATATGACGCAATATTGCCATCCACTATCTCAATTTCATTGAATCGATGTTTCTTTCTTCTGCGATTCAGTACCCATTTGTGAGCACAGCATGCCACAACCAACACAAGGAAAACGATAAATATTATTCCACCAAGTGACAAGGCAGATTGACCTTTGATTACAATCTTGTCAATGTCATCAGAGCTGTATTCAGCTGTGCTCCCATCTTCCCATTCGATTGTGTAAACGCCATCGTCGTAGCCCACAATTGATCCATAGTGCCACTTCTCATCATCATCGAAAATATCAGCAACTCTGGTACCACTGCTCCACTGGATTTGGTTAAAGGCGCCCGAATTGTAGTTTTCGACAATCTCATCCATTTCATCAGAGTCGTATCGAGTAGTGCTGCCGTCGGCCCATTGGATAATGTAGACATCTCCACTGATCGTGAGGACGCTTCCTGTATTCCAGCCGCCGTCATCATCGAAATAGTCAGCAACGTTTGTACCCACTTCGTACGAGTGCTCGTGATCCTCTTGTGATTCATCGTAGACCCCAGCATTGTAATTGTCAACGATCTCATCCATTTCGTCCAAATCATATGTGCTGGTGCCACTATCGGACCATTGGATAGTGTAGGTGTCGCCATCGATGCTGACGACACTTCCAGTGCTCCAGCCGCCGTCATCATCGAAATAGTCAGCCACGTTGGTTCCAACCTCATAGGTTTGGTCAAGTGCACGTTTGCTGCTTCCCGTTTTCACAATATCGGCAGACACAAGAAGTGCTGGGATGTGACCATAATCAAGAGTACTCGTAGTCATTCCCCCATTATTTGTGCCAGACCCATTTTCAAGAGCAACAGCAAGCGACACAAAGGAGAGGAACCAAAACACGAACATCATGCTGTCTGAACATTGAGGCAGTGATGCTTCTGCGAAATGGAGCTTTTGTAGTGACATTGGAAGAGCTGCTCCAAACCAACCTCCACCACCGCGTGCTTTTCAAACTGCAACCATGGTCGGTAGCCGAATAGAGAAAGATAACGTAACATTAACGCCATACCTTAAGTAATG
>WXVQ01000103.1:0-66437 GCA_013372465.1 Nitzschia sp. Nitz4
CGCCACCGTGTAGGATTGGGTTCAATCGTGGCCTAAAAATGTACGGTGCCAGTACGTACACGTACTACACGGTCCTTCTGTGGTGGTGGATGCTGCATGGGACACTACGGGTAGGATGGTAAAACCTTCGATTTATTCGATTACTTCGGGTTCCTGAACCATCGCGTTGTTGTGGTTGTTGTTTCTTGGTTCAGGCCACCAATCGTCGTCCCCTTCGTCGTCATCTAGGGCATACGCTTCCCCATCCACAAATTCTTGATCATCAATATCTACCAATATGTGATCTCCCTTTTCCACTTCTGGTGGCACCGACACCTCCATGCCGTCCAAAACAAGGGCCGTCTTCCAAAAGAGTTCTCGTTCCTCTTGCATGCTACCCACAGTAATACCGGTAGCAATACTACTACTACCCGTAGCATTTCCTTCTCGTACTTGTTGTGGAGGACGTATCTCTTGTACTGTATATTCCGCCGTCTCGGGTAGAATCCAATCCAATACACGACCCTTCCATAGAACGACCGTAATGGGCATGCCGGGGACGATCCAATCCCCTTGTTTGTCGGAAAAGTGTGGAGCTTGTCGATCCAGCTGCAACCTTTCCGGTTCGTCCCAAGTCACTCCATTCACAATCTCCAAAGTAATAGAATCCTAACAACAACAAAGAATAGAAGGGTCAGAAATCCTATGATATAGTCCACAACAACATGCTTTGCGTCATGGGTAGTCGTACTGCTCGTACCTTGGTTCGTTCTGTACAATTGTAGTCCAAATGATGTAGCAAGGCAGGTCGAAAGGGATCGTCCAAGGACACCACTGCATTTCGGGTAGATCCATCCAGCCATTGTCGTAAATGCAATGTTCGAATCTTGTCGTTATTGTCGCTATTGTCGCTTTTTGGAGTTGGATCATCTTGTTCTTGGACTGTATTCTTCGTTGGGAAATCGTCGTCGTCGTCGTCGTCGTCGTCCGTACTGGTGCTACCCAATGGTTCCATGGAAAGGATTTGATAAATTTCTCCATCTTCGGGCAGTTGAAAGGACATTCCAGGTTGTACACGTTTCATGGTCCAATCGTCAAACCGTGCCATGGACAAGTAGAATGGTCGTCGTTGTTGGTGGTGGATCCGGTTGTTGTAGATGTTGGGAATGTGCCGTTCCAAGGGTATTGCTTTCATTGGCAAACCGAAGAAAAAGGCTTCCACCATGTAGTGGTGGTATAGACAAGCAGATACTGCCAGATACAAGTACCATGGTGATAGACGTCTTCTTTGGAGTTGCATTCGCATGATGGTGATAATGATGATACGTGATGATTGTGATGAATGAGAATGGTGGTGGACGTCGTCCGTTTTGGGGGAAGGACCTTCCACGTGGCATGACTCCATGACAGTCCATCGAGTCGATTTCCCACCGACATCCCATCCGTTCCAAAAAAGCTCACACAACATCACCAAGAACCACCGTTTCCAGATCCACATGAGAATGTCATGGAGAGATTCTGCCCTCTTTTGTCTATTCCTCAGTCTCGTCTCGTTCTTGTTGGGTAGTCATGCCTTTGTTATACCCATCACTCCTCGTGTCTTTTGGCATGAGACATTAAGTCCATCTACATGCACCCTTGCTCCATGCGAGGCATTCTCGCCCTTTCTGTCCCCCAGATCCCATTGTCCACCCTTGTTCAAAAAGAAAAACAAAAGATCCAAAAAGCAAGTGGAATATGACAACGACGATGACAGTATGGAAGGTGACAAGAATGAGGATAACAAAAAGGGCAAGAAACGCAACGATAAGGTCAAAGCCAAGCAGTCCAACGAACGAGACAATGCCGAGGACAGTGATGCAGATGACGACGATGAGGATGATAGTGACAATGATACAGAAGATTATGATGATTTGGAAGAATTATTGGCTACTGTTTCCAAAAAAAACAAAAAAGGAAAACGGAATCAAAGAAAAATGCTCGAATCCTTGCAATGGGATACTCTTGGTGAGGAACAAGAGCCGTCGGACAATGACGAGCCTGATGATTCGCACGAGATCGAGTCAGAAGAGGACGATGTGGCAGACTTGCTAGAAATGTATGGCAAAAAGAAAAAGGGAAAGCGAAAACCCTTGCCGTCCCAACCATCGGCATCTGCTACCACTCTTTCCTGGGGAGCGATTGCATCGCAAACAACCAAGGACAATCGTGTTACAGAGGATGCGGATGACAATGACTTGGGACAATTGGTGGAGACTACTTCCAAGAAGAACAAGCAAAAGGGCAAACGGAATCAGCGATTTCAGGAGGAGGAGGAGGAGGACGTTGACGACGACGACGATGATCCCGAGAGTGACGACCAAGGGGACGATCTTGACGAAGAGGAGGACGATTTGGGAGAGCTCCTGGAGAGTCTTCCCAAAAAGAACAAGCAGGATAAGAACAAGACTACTTCCAAGAAGAATAAGCAGATTGGCAAACGGAATCAACGATTCCATGACGACAATGGTGATGACGATGACGATCCCGAGAGTGACGACCAAGGGGATGATTTCGATGAAGAAGATGATGATTTGGGAGAGCTCTTGGAAAGTCTTCCCAGCAAGAACAAACATACTAAAGAGAAGAGCAAGAAGCCGTCATCCAAGTCCTCCAAGCAGCCGAAATGGGACGCCTTGGAGGAGGACGAAGATCATCATGACTCCGAAACAGTTGACAGTGACGAGGACAACGAGGACATTGATTTGGAAGAATTGCTGGGGGCTCAACCCCAAAAGAACAAACGCAAGAACGGTAGAAACCAACCGAAAGCTGCAAAGCCATCCAAGAAACCAAAATGCGAAGAGGACGACGACGACGCTGGAGACATTGACGACGATGATGACGAAAACGATGACACGGATAGCCACGATTGGGAAGAATTGCTTGGAAATCTTCCGAAAAAGCACAAACTCAAGAAGGGTATGAACAAACTCAAGGCAGTCAAACCATCCAAAAAACCGAATTGGGAAGAGGAGGAGGACGACGACGACGATAGCGCCCTAGATTTTGATAAAGAGGACGACGAAAGCGACGAAGATGATGACATGGATGACATTGACGTGGAAGACTTGCGGGGTAATCCCAAGAGAAACAAGCAAAAGAAGGGTAAAAGCAAACCCAAGGCAACCAAACCATCCAAGAAACCCACCTGGGGAGTGGAGGAAGATGACGATGACGACGACGACGATAGCAGTGACAACCATGGTGACATTGACGTGGCTGTGAAAGTTTCCAATGGCAGCAAGAAAAACAAGGACAAGAAGAATAAGCGTCAGGCAAACAAATTGTCACAGGCTCCCTCTCGGGTATCTAGAGATGAGGAAGACGACGATAAGGCAAATTCAGTCAATTTTGATTTGGAAGATGAATTGATTGGAAGCTCTAGTGAGTCGATGAAACTGGGAAGGCCCAAGAGCAAACGTGCAAGGCTGCGCAACGCTCCTTTGTCGAAATCTCAGGATGACGGAGAGGAAGATGAGGAGGAAGATGACAATGTCGAAGATGATGTTGATATTGATGAACTATTGAGCGAAGTGTCACAGAAGAAAAAGAAGAGCTCCCAGAAACAACATAGATTATTGAACCGAGTGGAACCCGTGGATACTGAGGATTCTGATGACAAGAAAGATGACACACTCGGCAAATTGCAGCTATCAAGGGAGGAAGCAGATGAAACCCAAGTTGTGGACAGTGATGAGAAACCGAATCTTCCTGACAAGGTCAAGAGAGAACGATTTTCTCCGAGGAAGCGAAGAAGTTTGACACAGCAACAACCGAAGCATGTGACACTCCGACTTGACGACGTTGGTTACACTGTTCACAACGAGGAAATATTGAAGGGTGTCTCATGGGGGGTTCAAACTGGAGAACGAATAGGGTAGGTCTGTTTGGGGGAATGTTTGAAATCTATACGAAGTGATATACTAACTGTTCAAGTTCAGTTTGGTCGGTCGCAATGGCGCTGGAAAGACAACCCAACTGCGTATCATGGCTGGGGAATTGGAACCTTCTTCTGGATCTGTGGTAGAGTCTCCTTCTAACATCAAAACTGCCCTTCTGCGTCAAGAGTTTGTGGACATGCTTGATGAGTCCAGAACACTCCGCGAGGAACTCATGGACGCCTTCGAAGAGATGGATGTTTTTAGGAAAATTAAGGAAGTTGAACATGCCATCCAGGAACAGAGAGATGGTGAAGAGGAAGACGAAGATGACATCGACGTCAGGCAACAAAAGCTTTCGGACAAGCTCGATCAATTGAAACTAGAGAGCGAAGAAATCGATTTGGGCTTTTTGGAGTTGCAAGTACTCAAGATGTTACCACTCTTAGGGTTTGACCAGGAAGAATTCAATGCCCTTGTTGGGAGTTTCTCAGGAGGATGGAAGATGAGGATTGCACTTGGCAAAGTTCTCCTGAGACAACCAAATGTTCTCCTGTTGGATGAACCTACCAATCACTTGGGTAAGTGGGGCACGAGTTTGTCAAGGCTCATCATGCGTCAACATTTCTAACACTGCCCCAGATCTTGACTCTGTTGAGTGGCTCGAAGAGTTCCTGCAGCAACAAAAGATCCCCATGGTGATTGTCACCCATGACCGAGAATTCGTAGATCGTGTTTGTACAAAAATTGTTGACATTGACGGTGGCGAGTGCAATTCATACACGGGTGATTATTCAAAGTTTCTTCGAGACAAGAAAAAGCGTTTGGAATCATGGAGATCGTCGTTTGAAACACAGGAGAAAAAGATTCGGGCTGAGCGCCAATGGATAAACAAGTTCCGAAACAAGAAACCAGAAGCAGCAAAACAGCGACTGGCAAAGCTTGAAAAGTTCGTGAAAAGTGAGGACTACATTAAGCGGCCACCGAACGATCGTCCTTTCACTTTCCGTTTTCCTGACCCACCACGATCAAGTGGTCTCGTAGCGGAAGTCGCTCGTATGTCCCACGCATACAAAAGCCAAACATCCGTCAACCGACTTTTCGACAATGTTGATTTGGATATTCGCGACGGTGACCGCATTGCAATTGTGGGCCCAAATGGAAGCGGGAAGAGTACACTTTTGCGGTTACTGGTTGGCAATGAAACTCCGAATGAGGGAATGGCAAAAATTGTTGGCGCGAATGTAGTGCCTTGTTACTTTGAACAAAACCAGGCCGATGTCCTCAATCTGGACAAGACTGTGGAAGAATGCGTCCTTGGAATTTCGAAAGAATGGAGCTACACTGAGTTACGTACGTTGTTGGGAAGATTCATGTTCAGCAACTATGCGGTGAAGAAACGTGTACGAGACCTGAGTGGAGGGGAAAAGGCTAGACTATCTTTATGCAGGATGATGCTCAGCAGTTCCAACCTACTTGTTCTTGACGAACCTACCAATCACTTGGGTAAGTGCCAGTGTTCGTTTTGTTTTGATTCTCCTGGTACTTAGTACTCACGAATAATGTTACAGATATCCCAGCAAAGGAAATGCTCGAAGAAGCCCTTCAACACTTCCCCGGCACTATCATCATCGTCTCCCATGATCGATACTTTATTTCGCAAGTTGCGACCACAATTGTTGCTATTGAAGACAAGAAGCTCGTAACATACAATGGGGACTACAAATCATTTCTTGAAAGAAAAAACAAAATGAAAGAAAGAATTGAAGCCCGCTATGTCAAAGGGGTGCCCAAAATAGAATCTGCTCCGGAGAGAAAATAGACTTGAAAGTTGCCTCGAGTGGCACGGGGGGCTCTGGAGGCGATACGATTCACAATTCCATTCCTCGGGCTACGCTCTCAGTTATTCTTTGAACCTCAGCGTCCGTAAGAGCTTCTCCTTGCGATTTGCTTAGGACAGTCCCATCCTCCGTTACATGAACAACCTCACGGACAATTCGGATCACGACTTCCGAGCCCGTGGGCGCGAAACTTGGTTGAATCATGGGATTGGGCGCTCGCGTTGTGGACCCGAAGAACATAGTGTACATACCATAGCAAGCGAAACCGGAGAAGATAGAGAGGAATAATATGACTAGACCAGCAATTGCCTTCGCCAGGTTTGGATTCTTTGTGAGATTGCTTGTAGCCACAGATCGCAATTTCCCATGAGAATGTTTGTTTTGATGGAGACCGCTGCGACCTAGGACTCGTGCTCCCCCCATTGATACTCCAGTCATCGGCGTGTCCTTCTCAGCATCACTTTCGTACTTTTTGTGTCGATTTCGATTCTTCTCAAGCAGCTCATCCAGTTTGGAATGAAACTGTTCTACGGCAGCCGAGATATCAGCAGGCTCGGCAGGCTTACTCGTTGCATCCACGGTCTGGCGTTTCGACCCAGGAACTTTGGACCAAGCAATATCTTCCATGTCCTGCAACTCGCGGTTGGTGGGAGGACTTGATACTTCCGCGTCGGATGGGGTATCACTGGAACTAGTTTTTTCATCCAAAAAGGACGGTAATGCAAGGTCAGGGTGATTGCGAGGCCGGGCATCCTGCAAAATCTTTTCTCGCAAAAGCTTGACATCGACTTGTTCACCACGTTCTCTCCAATTCTTCGGAGCATTGGAAGGGTATGCGGCTGCCGACATGTCATCCTCTCCATGTGCGACCTTCGACCGAATACTTGTACCAGCAAAAGCAGCCTGATGCGCGCTATCTGCTTGTGTTGGTTCACCCTCCTTGGTTTCACCCAATTCGTCCGTGCCTTCCTCTGACCGCGGAATCCCCAAACAACTCAGAATAACTTGCTCCATGGACACTTGATCTGGAAAATCTGACATGTGATAGCTGTTCAAATAGACGGCCTGATTCTGAGCATTGCGCAACGTCCTTCTGGTTGCTTGTTGTTGCTTGGGTGTCTGGTCACTGTGCACGGAACCAACCTTGGCCTGATGAGCATCTTCCAGTGCATGACACAAGTGCGCCGTTACTTCTGCCAATGCAACTGTTGTCGTTGGATCTGTAGCTAGTTCAATTCCATTCCATACCATATCCTTCCAGTCATGTAACAACTGCTTGGAATTCCCACTGGATGCTGCTTCCATAATACGTACAGCCAAGATACTATATTGTTCCAACAATTCCTGAACTTCTGGTGTACTTTGTTGGTTAAGGGCGGGGATCACAAGCAACGAAAACCAGTTTTGGTGAGCCACACTCATTTGGCCAACACACCAAAACAAACAAAGCAAATGGTGATACGTACTTCATCGCATGTGCAAATTTGACAAATGTGACCATCCCATCAATCAGAACTTGTCTCGACTCGGGAGCACTGAGGAAATGAACCAAATCTTGCAAAACAACATAAAACTGCGATGAAAACAATTGACCTCGTTCCGTGTTTCCCAGGACTATCATGAGATGGTAAACACTGGACGACAGAATGCGAAACCAATCTTGAACCTTGGTCGGAGTGATGGTTTCCAAAGTATCCACGATCCAAGCCCACAATCCAGGAAGGAGTATATTCTTCGTCAATTGCAAGGGTGGGGCTACCAACTTTCCTGTAGTAGACAATGTGACACCAGCGGCCGAGCCAAGAACATTGGTAATTTCCGATGCCAACCAATTGTGGAATCCTTCTGATTTGACCTTTGGATCTACATCTTTGTCATATAATTCCTGCGCATGACGGATGGCAGCCGAGTACGTGGAGGCAGCGTCATCTCTGCGATGCAGACGGGGAGGAGATGCAATGTTCCTGACGGGAGAAGCAAAGGGACTGTTGGCTTCGTTGGATCGAGGAGGCCGGTTGGGCCGTGGACGATACGTTACATGTCCAGCACTTTTCTCATCTCCTGATAAAACTGTTGTGCTTTCGGTTGCGAGACTTTCTGCCAAAGATTCAGCCATGGTTCCTGCAGCACTGCCAAGAATCAATTGGAAAATGATGACGACGTCGTGAATTCCAAAAGGGTCGAATAGAAAAATAGACGTTATTCGAAGATGCTATGGGTCGATGATGACGAGGTTTCTTTGGGGAATCTAACATTATACATACAAACATATGTAATGCTCATGCATATGGTACCTGCGGCTCTAAGACCTAACACACCGGAACAGTCGGCTGAAACGAATGAAATGAAATGTCATTATTGTAGTTGTTGTTGACTTTATCCAAGTTATTAATCGACCTTGACAGCGCCGTAGATGATACGTGTGAACCAGAAACTGGACAAGAACCCCATGGAACCACAGAAGAGTCCAAAGAGGACAGAAATCATCGACATATATGTCAAGTAGACAATCACTGGCAACACGCCGACCAAGTGCAACTTGCTACTCAAGAAGTACAGACTGTACAAGAACAAGTATGCCCCAGATGTGGCGCAGTTCAGGAACGAAATCCACCACCAACGGTGGTTCTCGGCACAGAGCTGCAAGTAGCAGAGGACGATACTGACTTGAGCACAAGTGGCAGCCAAGATGAAAACAACAGCCAACAAGAATCCCATGACATAATAAATTTGGTGCAACCACAAAGCAGACATGATGAAGGCCAACTCAATGCAAACGGATCCAAATGGCAACAGACCTCCCATGGCCATTGTGGCAGCAGGGCCCATGTGCCATTGGCCCTCGGGAACAACCCGTGCAATTTGCTTCGTCTTGGTAGGAACCTCGACGGTAGGAGCCTTGAGTCCAAAATAGGAACCAACAAACACCAAGGGGGCAGACACACACATCCACAACAAGAAAAGGACGATAATGGTCAAAATGCTCACGGCAGTGGCAGCTCCAGCGGCACTCAAGAAGACGTTGAGCAAGGCGAACATGCAAACGAAAGCTCCAGGAACGGCTCCAGCGGTCAAAATAGAGTTCAACTTCCAGTTCTTCCCGTCACAGAACTTGTAGATGCGAGACGAAATATAACCAGCAACAGATCCGCAGAGGACGTAAAGAAGAATCAAAGAAGTCAAGATTTGTCCCTTTCTCAATGCACTAGTGATGTGCATAATGCTCAAAAGCAAGGCAAAGACAGCAGAGCATCCAATTTGAGCTCCAGTACCGACAAGAACGGATAACAACATGGGAGAGAACTGAGGAGGGCGGAAGACGTCTCCGTGGACCAACTTCCATCCGGTCTCTTCCTCTTCAAGGGATTGAAGATCATTGTATCCAGCAATATCCTTACGAAGGGTTCGGATCATAATGGTAGCAATAGCTCCAGTCATAAAGGTAACAATTAGAAGGGAGTTCAAGATGGAGTAGTAGTGGATTTCGTCATCGGGAGTGGCGACAAGGTAGACATCCCAACGGTCAGCCCACTCCAAATCGCTCTCCACCCAAGTGACATCATAACTGTAAACAATATCAATATCAGACTTCTTGTCATACGGAATAGTCAAGAATGTGCTAGGGTCGTTTCCAGTGTCGAAGCCAGTGCAAGTGGAGATGGCTTCACCCTTGCTAGCGGGGACTTCGTGGGTAATACTGACAGGAATGACATCAAAGGCAGTAATACGAAGAGTTCCATCATCAGCAATAGGGGTATGAGTAATGGTGAACTTCAAGTGGTTGTAGACATGGTAGTCACGCCTGTCAGGGCTGGGCTTCTCGGCGCCTCGCTCCAAGGGGGTCCTGAAACCCAAAGGATATCCGCGAATAGCCATGTCGTGCTCGACAACACGGTAGAGTACAGGGAGACTATCCAACTGAAGTTGAACACGGTATTGCCTCTCAATGAGACGCTTGAGGAAACGAGTCTTCTTGTCGTCCAAGGTGACAGTGCACATGTGGGAACAAGGCATGTCGGTTCCAACAGTGAGGGCGAAGGGGGCAGGCTTCATGTCATGTCCTTGAAGACGAGCTCCCAAGTTCTTCCTCTCACGTCGCAACTTGACGGCCTTGGATTCAGGAATCTGTGGGCATCCAGGCAAGTCGTAGAACTCATAGGGGATGTGGGCATTCCTGGACTCGACCAAGTCGGCGTACATCCACATTTTGGATCCGTTAGGATAGTCTTCGGGGGAGACTCCAGGAAAGAGGACGGAGGACAAAGAAGCCTCCTTCTTTCTGAAAATTCCCTTCTTCTTCTTGTTACGGAGGTGGAAGTTTCGCATAAGAGCAGCTTCCTTGGTGTTGGCAACTTCATTGAAACCCTTCTCCTTCATGTCCTTGAAGGTGGCGATTTCAGCCTTGAGGACTTCCTTCTTCTCACGGCGATTCAAGCGCTTGTTCTCTTGCAACTTTTGGAAGGTCTTGTCCTTGAGTTGGCCCTCGGTGACCAAGGCTGTTCGGGGAGCAGGCTTGGTGGAGACCTTCTTGGAGGAGTCCTTCTTCTTGTCACTGGCCGCTTGGATGGGAGCCGAGAGCACCAGCAACGCCATGGAAACCACGGAGAGGAATCGATTCACACCCATCATCTTTCCGACAGTTCACTACTACTTGTGCTTCTACTAGAGGAGAGAGATCTGTCAGCAAAATGTACTGCAATTGTTGCCAATCCACAGTCCAAAACTTCGATGTGTGCCGTGCTGACTGTTGACTTTCTAGGTAGGCAAATCGCGCTGGGGAGCCGCTGGTCTACGCCTCGCTACGTACAATCTGTACTAAAAATCTTGTTGATAGCCACAGCAATGCTCCTGCATTCCGGTGGGTCATCTCAGTCATTCGTAGAACAAGGGGTCTTATAAGTCGAAGCAGTCATGGTAGGTTCCGAAATCCATGTCATGGTGGTGGTGGCAGGTGTGGGAACCGGGGTGACTGTCGACCACGACGAAGTTACGGTGGACTTGATTGTTGTGTTGCAAGCCTCCCCCTTCGTCTCTAGTAGATTCAGACATCCTACAGTTTCTTCTATTTTAATCATTTGCATATACTATCATCATGAGTGTCGGACTCTGTTGTTTCAAAATGAAAGAAAAGGCCCACATCACGGCCCTAGAATACAAGATTTCCAGTCGCCAACAAAAGTTTGGGGTCGATTACTTGACGCTTGTTCAGCAAAAAGCACCTCAAGGTGAACTCAAACGATGCTTGAAAGAAGCCATGGGTGATGTTCAAAGTATGCGTCACGAAGCCAACGACCACAAAGATGCCATTACTGCCAAAGAACAAGAAGTGGAGACACAAAAGAAAAAAAAGGAGGCTGCTGCCGCTGCAGCCAAGGCAGAGAAAGAACGAGAAGCTGATTTAGACACAGAAGAGCCACCGGCTGCGAAACCAGCCAAGAAGAAAAAGCCCAAAAAGAAAAAGGGAGCCGACGAACGATTTACCATTGACGATGATTAAGTCGTAGTTGCTGATTCGTGGCAGTGCGACTCCCATACGATGGTTCTGAAAGCGATGATGCATGTCAGGTTATCGTGAAAGGCGCGCAAGTTGCACGCTGCGGCTCTAGAAAGAAAGATGAAAGATAACTTGAATTGTAGTGAATGAGTGTTTGCATGGCTTTCCATGGTCCTATCTATTCACCTACCCAGTCTAACTAGAAACCTCTCTAACAAACAACTAGGAAGGCAAGTAGCTCACCAAAATTACATACGGATTGCTTGGTCAACCAACGATAGACAGGAGCAGTTGCCATCCAACTACTACCTAGTAACTTGGACAACCTAGCCATCCACCATTCCTGTCTTGCATCCGCCGCAACGACGGACAGATAGTGACATGTCGTATTGATGTCTTACCCCACGAAGGTTTTAGTTATTATCCCAACAACGAGCACCACCGGGAACGATAAGCGATTTTTTCCAAGACGGAGTCGAATCTGATAAATCGTCAACAACGGTCGGAAGATTGTTCGTGCCGGATCAGGAACTTCGATGTTGTCCTTTTTTACGTCAAGTTTCAAGGTTGGTCTTGGGAATTTTGTCGCTTCCAGACAAGAGAGGTGAAGTATTCTATGGGACGAACAGAGGTGCCTTGATGGATGACATTGCCTGTCTGTTAGTTGCTCAAAGCATGGAATGAGAGCTCTACCTAGAATGGGATAGAGTGGCCATCACATCTAGCTTTTAAAAGAACTTTAGTTTGCATGTGTAGCCTATGTTTGCTTGCGGTTGTAGCCAAATAATGTAGCCAAGAAAATAAACAATGAGGCATGGAAGATATGTACAGAGGAGACAAGATACCCCTCTTACGAATGGAAGACGTTGTAGAGCAGATCATCAAATTGATCAGCCCCCAACGCCTGATTTCGTTTTCTTCGGTCCGCCTTGGGAGCCTCAGAAACAACCAACAATTTGACATTGTTCTCAGTTCCACTCAATGAAATTCTATTTCTGTGATGTCGGGTTTTCTTCTCTTGTGATGTGGCTTGGGATGTTGCTACCTGGTCTCGATGCTCAGGTTCTTGCAACTCCAAACTCTCGTCCTCCACAACATGTGAGGTCCCACCGATGTCCTCCATGGTGAATGCAGGCATCCGGAACTCATCAAATCCCGAGGGAGGGAGTAAGTTTGGCTGAGTAAGAGCAGTTCTTGTAAGAGGTTGACTTTCTGTTGATGGATTCTCGGATGCAAACATTTTGCTGGTGCGACCATCCGCAGACACTGTGATGTGAGGTGATGTCGACATGTCAGAGTCTGGAATCAGCCTTGGTGATAGTGGTCGTCTTCTTGAGAGCAAAGGTCCTTTGGATGCGAGAACGAAAGGAGTTCCTGCAGTCTGCACTGGCATTTTCGTTACCCAACTCATGCCTTGTTAAAATAATGATTCGAATTTCTGTGAGCAGGGATTGAGGAGGGACGAGTCCTGAATGAACATCGATTGGAGTTTCAACCACGCGTCGTTCCCTTTGCGTTGAGCGTTGGAAAGGATTATCGATTGAACCGTCTTGGTTGTATCTGACATGCCGAATTCCTAAGTCTTTCTCCTCACCCAGTTCAATACAGTCAACAGAGGGTCCTTTCAACGCTTGCGAAGCAAAATCATATATATTTTCTTTTTGATTCCGAATCGACCCATGTCGCAGGCGACGCGCAGTAGCCAGCCGAGTTTCTCCGCCGCCAAGAGGGATACACCACCACCATCATGATGTCCACTTTTCACTCACCTCCTCTTCTCTTGAACGGACGTCCCTGTCTCTTTGCTTTTGCTCTCAACTATGAGCTGTAGAGAGAATAGCGTCACTTCCAAACAACAGATCATCAACGACAAGCGAAGCGACCTATTAGCAATGACGTTTCCTCAACCCAGCCTTCCTGCGTTTGAGTATGGCATTGATTGGTGCGCTTTGTGGTCGGAAATAGCTAAAGAAAACTTTCCAAAAGCTGAATAACATTGTCACTATTGAGTGCAGTAGTGATATAAAACCATAATGACAACAATGAACCACCACATCGGCAAAACAGTGGTTATTGACGTTCATTCGACGGCACGGCGGCCAGCTTTTCCCAAAATTTTGTCAGCCGGGATGCTGTTTTTGGGGAACGCTGGCGCGCAGTATCGGGATTACGTAGGTTAGGAAGGTGGTCACGTGGTCACACAACATTATTCTTCAAAAAGCTTGTCAGTTTTCACAACAACAGCACAGCCCAGGACATCGTTGGACACTTGATATACAATGAAAAACAGAGACAGATCAACGAGTGGTACAGAGCAAATGATGGAGTGTGGAAAATGTATTGAGCGATCACAAGGTGAAGGCACTGGCAATAGTCACCCAACCCATACGGAACAAGCAAGTTGCCCAAATTTTCACGCAGAGCTTCAAAAACAGCTGTCGGCCCATATTTTCTCCTCTATGCTTGACAAAGACTCTCAACCCTACAGGTCACCCATACCATCGAATGAGGAGAGGCAATGGATATTCCCGACCTGGATGGTGATAGCCATCGTAATTTTGTCTATCACAGGAATCACAGGAGCAATTCTCGAATTGCAAAACCAGTTGAGTTGATGAAAGCGAAAACTCACTCACGAGAGGCTTTCGCTGTTTTACCCTTCAACGACCAAGACACTACAATCAGAAAACGCTCCACAATACATGGGCAGTTCCCGTCTTAATCGTCGCTATTCACCATTCATTCGGGCAACTATCGATTCATCAAGAAAAGACAATCCGGTCCATTGAAATGCGGCAAACGTCAACAGAGCCATCATGGCACTGTAGATGTCGTTGGATGATTCGCTCCATGTGTGTCACTGGTCCTTTGTTTTGCCACAGAATACTCACAACATCATGTCTGAAGGCTGGTAACTAGTGATGGTTGACAAAGTTCATGGTATATGGTGTTCTAATACAAACATTAGTATTGAACTAATTGGAAATGATATGTAAACGTGAATCGTATCAGCGACGTCGACATGAATACGAGAGGCACGGAAGGCCTCGAAGTGTCGTGCTGTACCTAGGCATGGGCAGGGGTGACAGTGCACTGCTCCAATCCCTTGCATGCTTCGTAGGGACCCTCACGAAGCGCATCGCAGAGAGCATCACCCACAGCCTTGAGGTCAATCTCGGTTTCAGCCGACAAGACACGGTTCCCGGCATAGTAGTCATCATTGGAACAAAAGCGACAGTGATGGGAATAGATCCACCCGTAGCCGCGCCACTTTGGGTTGTAATATTGGTAGTACTTGAACCACCAATCCAACAACTTCCTTTCGGTCTCGTTCTCGTTCTCGATCGGAATGCTGTCAACATCAGACAACTGGTGGATTTCCAAAGACTCCAACTCATGATGACTGCCGGCAAAGCCTACATCATTCAAGACGCGGAAGCTGGTGTCCTCAAAGAAGGTCAACTCATAGGCAGTCATATCAATGGCAGTATCCTTGTGGATGAGACTGACGTAGACATCAGGTTCCACGGCAGCAACATCACCAGTATCGACGGCCGAGTCCGCTTGAGTGGCAGCAGCGCGAAGCCCGTTTGACAGAGAAGGGCCGAGCTGAACAGAGCAGTAAACAAGAAATGAGATGCAATCATGATCGAAAACTTTGGCTGGCACGAGTGCTATAGTTGTTTTGAATGCAACTGGTCGAGTCAAGGAATTGTGAGCCCATGACAACTTCCTCCAAGATTGGGTCAGAAGAATGAGAAGCTTTCTTGTCGATGATTCGAACGGAAGAAACGTTTTTTAGTACCATTTCTGTACAATTGAAGATAAGAGGGGAACTGTGACTGCTTCACAAAGGGATGTCCCATTGTGAGGGACGTCTTCTCGTTGGTGTGGAAAGTGTACTGTTTGTCGGTTTCTTTTGCTGTTGTCGTGTAGTCTTGGTTACAAGGTACCAAATGTCGGGTCCGAAAAAATAGCACCAACCTCAGGTCAGGGAGTCACAAGGGTCAAATTGTGATGATTGGAAGGTCACCAGATCACAGAAAATTCCTCGAGCCCGCCGATCTCACTCAACGCACTGCTCATTCTCAAAGAAAACTCCTCGTTGTACCTCCAAGGACGAAAATCGCTACTCAAAGAAGCAGCAAACAACGTCAGGAAGGTGTTGAACCCCGGCTACCCCCTTTGGAAGGAAGTCAACCGATCGAATTTCGGGCAATTGCACTCTTCAGCGGAATCCAACAAGAATGGACGGTTATATCAGTCCCGAGGAAGCATCGTGGCATGTTTCCCATGACCATGTCGTCAAACCAGCAAAAGGCGATGTGGCCTCTTTGATCGAGACAGTTGAAGAAGACTCAAGGGATGACGGCGAAGATACCCTGTCGAGATCTATTGCTTCGGAAGATGTTGGTGGTGGAGAAAACACCAACTCCCATTTCATAGGAAATTCTGCACTACGAACGAAACGAACACCACCAAAGCGGCATCACCACCACAGATCTCCTCATCAAATGCCTCAGTGGAGCAAAGTCCACTTTGAACTTCTACAAGGCGAGCAAGAACGAAAAATGGATCGCCTGGCACAACTTGAAGAAGAAGTGAACCGCCTCCGCAAGGAGAAGGCATTTGAACAAAGCAAGCTCCTCATGAAGCGAGGAAACTGGCTTGTGCAACTTGAGGGATTGAAGGACGATAGAGCGTTTCTTCTGAAAAAGAAACAGAGGTTGGAAGACTTTTTGTTGGAGCTTCAAAAACGCCATTCTAAGGCGACGTCAATGTGATTTTGGACTTGTACAACTTAAATTTCAGTACTTAGCAGCTTTAAACCTAGCAAATGCTCTAGTTGCTTGACTCACAAGTAAGAATGTGAATCTTTTCTTCGAGTTGATTGCATTCTTTCATCAAGCCTTCTTTCTCCTCCATGAGATATCTCATTGCACTTCTAAGGCTTTTGTCTGAAGTGAACGATTGCCCTTGAATCGAAAGAATCTCATCACGTAGAGAGGCCGCGAGAGCTTCATAAATTAGGCATTTCTCTTCCAAGGAGATATCATTTTCAGGTCTTTCATTGTGGTAGGCCAATCTAGGAGTGCCAGGAATCGAATCACTGCACGGCAGCTTTCTTTGAGTCGCTGCTCCTACGTTTTTCTTGGCAAGGCGGATTTTCCCATACCCTTCCGAAGATGTTCGCTCCTCGTCAATGCGAGGTAAGTTTTCAAAGTGGATATGCAAGGGATATGGTGGTGGCAAAGATTTCTTCATGGTTGCAAAGACGAAGGTTTTGTGTTTACAAGAAATGTGAGGCAAAGATGTCCAGTTCTTTCGCCAGACATCGTGTTGTATCCGTTGGGTGCCAACTTGGCTATGGAAGCATGCCGTTGTGCGCGGATGTACTCGTAGTGTGATTTTGATGACGATGAGAGAAATCTCCGTGCCCGTGCACTACAACTGAATCGAACAAGTCCATTCGGCCGCTCCAGTTGTTAATCCACACAAAAAATTGGGGTGGTGACGCCGTCAAATCCTTCATCCTAGAACTCATATTACACACACTCATAGAAGCCATGTTGGCGAGGCCTTTCACAAGATTGGTAGTTGCCTTCGGGCAGCGCCAAGTAAACCAAAGACGACTGGTCGAAGAGATTGTGTTGGGATTCTGGTTGTTGGTGCCAATTGGTTTCTTTTTTGGCCTCATCACATCGCGAATATGCACAAAAATCCATTTCAAATCCATTCGAAGTGACATCTGGACAACTGCCATCGTTTTTCTTGTCGGTGATTTCCTAATGGAGTGTCTTCTCCCATCACTTGCATGTCTCCCAATGAAGGGATATGACAATGAAGGAGCCGACGATGAGTACTACTATGGTGTAGACTGGCTTCTTCAAACTTATGGGTTTCGATGCCCCAGTGAGTTTGCCTCTAGTGTTTCATTGCTCAGTCCCGAGGCTACGGCCCTACTGTTTGCTCTCCGATTATTCTTCCTGTGTGTTGGAGTATATGTGGGTGAAAGTTTGTGTTTTGTTGCCCTGACGGGTGGAATTGCTACCGGCAAGTCAACGGTCGGTCGTCTTTTGATAAACCATGAGTACAACTCTCCGAAAGCAACATCTACACGCAACAAGAACGCCAATCGAAAGAAACCCAAGAATTCTGCAGGTTTTCAAAAAGACGAAGTGAAAGCAACCGATGACCGACAAGAAGCAACTGTCAATCTGATCTGTTCTGATATGATTGCCCATCAGATTCTCCTTCCACCCTCCGTACTGGAGTTAGGACGAGACAGAGAAGAAGAAGATGACCATGAAGATACAGAAGACAGAGATTCGAAGAAAGCGTTCATTGTCAGTCCAACGGACTCGGTATACCCCCGTGTTGTTTCTGCTTTTGAAGGCCAAGACATCCTTGCCGAGAATGGCAAGATTGATAGACTGAAACTGGGCGCAATTGTGTTCAATAACCCAGAGAAACGAAGAACACTAAACCGCATTACTCATCCCGCAATTTTCGTGGTCCTGTTGAAGCTTTTGGTGAAAAGTGTTTTGTTCGGAAAGTGTAACTTGACAATTGCCGATATCCCTCTGTTGTTTGAGTCTGGTCAGCTCTCATGGATATTCGCTGTCACTGCATGCGTGTCCATCCAAGACCCTTCGGTTCAGTTGACTCGCCTTCAGAAACGGAACCCAGAGCTCTCTATGGAAGAATGCAGAGCACGAATTGAGAGTCAACTGCCACTAGAAAAGAAAGTCAAAATGGCCGACCTCGTGGTTGACAACAGCGGTGACTTTGAAGAGCTCAAACTGCAGGTGGAAGAACTGCGGCGAGAGCTCATGGGGCGATGCTATGGTATCGGGATGTCACTGCTTCAGATGATACTGCTGATTGGAGGTTCCACTTCCATCGCTGTAACATCGAAATATTACTCGGGGAGCTATTAGTATGTTGATAATAACCGTTGTTGAAAATGTCGATACATCATTGTAAGCTGTCAAAAGTTAACAAAATACTATTTTACAGTTTGCCTAGAAATTCTTCAAGGAGCATCACTACTGTAACAAAGTATATACTTGCCGTACGCATCATAGTTCCAAGCTGCATCTGCTTCATTTTGGCGCGAATGTGGCTTCCGTACAAAGTCTACGTACAAGTGGCAGCAAATTCTTGACGGTTCAGCATTGCACAACACGACATCGCCTGTTGTTGACAACGTGATATCAAAAACCAACACCCTTATTAGAAGATGGCCGATCAAGAAGACGGAGGATATCCTCGCATCAATGGCAAAATGCTTCAAACTGGAAACTACAATGGGATGATCGTAAGTGCGGTTGGGAAAGTAGTTGCTGCCAACATGTTGGAGGCGGCGGATGGCACCAGCATTACTCTCGATGCTTCGCAAGCAGTTGAACCTTTGGTGGTTAATGCTGAAATGTATGTTGAGATCATTGGAAGTGTCGATGATGCAACGACAATTACGGTACGTTTAATGCTCCTATTGTTTTCAGTTGTGCTGTTGTTGTTGTTGTTGACTCACTTGGTTGTCGACTTCCAGGCCTTCATCTCTCGTGAGTTGAGTGCAGATATGGATATGACCACGTACAACAAGATGATCGAGCTCCAGCAGTCAGGTCAATATTCCCACTACTTTCAAAATTCATAGATAGACAGAGTACTTGGTGTTAAGGGGCATGTTTCCCTGCATCGTCAGGAATTTCTTTTGGAGAACAAGGAGATACTAGGTCGAATATTGCAATGTAACATCGTCGTTTTTCATCCAAACTTGTAACATTTCTATTCTAGTGAGAAGGGCAGAGATCCTTGTTCGATGGATATGACATTCAATTTTAAACAAATACTTCCCTTGGAAGACACCACTGTCGAAGTATATGGATTGCACACATGTAGCATACGCTTCAGGGATAGTGCAGAAGCCATAGTGGAGAGCCTTTTATACAGTACAGTACTGACAACAAAACAACATCCGTTTCGGAACTAGGGCAAGGGCATTCGGCATGCTATAATCTTCTGCAGCTGTATACTCTAGAGGTATGGTCGCAATAGTCTCATATACGAATCAAAGTTATGATGTTCCATTTGCACATGGCGTTTTGGCGGGAACTTACAGAAGTATCGGCTCTCCTTGACGTATGTCGAACACATGCGTCTCACTTTCAATCATGCCACCCCTCCACCTTCCGAATGCTCGACGTCTACCAGCAAAGATGACAAACAAAAAAATGCTTTGGATTGTTCAACACAAGCTGGGGAACTATATAATAGGTTAACATGGATATGACGCAACAGTGGTGTGTTTCTTGTTGCTAGGCTATCTGCTTGTCTTAGTAGTAGACCCGACGGCGAGACTTGCTGTCCTTGGAACTCTTTCCACTAGTGGCGGAAGAATCCCCCTTGGATTTGCTCTTGGAGGATGATACAGAGGATGTAGAGGTGGGAGCAGAATCTCCTTTGGACTTACTCTTCGAAGACGATGTAGCCGTAGGAGTGGAAACTCCCTTTGACTTACTCTTTGAAGTAGTCGAGGCTGAAGAATCCCCCTTGGCAGACTTGCTCTTGGAAGATGAAGCAGACGCCGCAGTAGGAGCGGAATCGCCCTTTGACTTGCTCTTGGAAGAAGAGGCAGCTGACGCAGTGGGAGCAGAACCTCCCTTTGACTTGCTCTTGGAGGAAGACGCAGTAGAGGCAGAGTCCCCCTTTGATTTACTCTTGGAAGAAGAGGCCGAGGAATCCCCCTTGGACTTGCTCTTTGAGGAAGACGCTGTCGAGGTAGAGTCCCCCTTGGACTTACTACTCTTTGTAGAAGAGGAAGAGGTTGTAGTGGGAGCAGAATCTCCCTTGGATTTGCTCTTGGAGGAGGCAGTAGTAGGGGAAGAGTCGCCCTTTGACTTACTCTTGGAAGAAGAGGCTGAGGAACCCTCCTTGGACTTACTACTCTTGGTAGAAGAGGAGGATGTTGTAGTGGGAGCAGAACCTCCCTTGGATTTGCTCTTGGAGGAGGAAGTAGTAGGGGAAGAGTCTCCCTTTGACTTACTCTTGGAAGAAGAGGCTGAGGAATCCCCCTTGGACTTGCTACTCTTGGTAGAAGAGGAGGATGTTGTAGTGGGAGCAGAATCTCCCTTGGATTTGCTCTTGGAGGAGGAAGTAGTAGGGGAAGAGTCTCCCTTTGACTTACTCTTGGAAGAAGAGGCTGAGGAGCCACCCTTGGACTTACTACTCTTGGTAGAAGAGGAAGAGGCGGTTGGTGCAGAACCCTTCGAAGATGACGATGAACTCTTGCCACTACTAGGAGCAGAGTTTCCCTTACTCTTCGAAGATGGTGCTTTCGTCAGCCTTTCTCCCTTCGAAAGGCTGGAACCACTCTTGGTCGATTTCCCAGGAGGGGCCGATGCCGATGCTCCCTTACTGCTCTTCCCAGTCGTTGGAGCCTTGGCAGAAGCACTCTTCGTGGACTTTGTGGACTTTGTTGAACCACTTTTACCTATGATGCAATGCACACGTTAGAATTTTGTTGCAATCTATTGATGTTCCATTAGCAGATTGTGCCGTACCTTCGCAGTATCCTTTACCTGGAATGTTCCATTGAGATGATTGTTAGAGCAGCCAAGTCAAACAAACAGTCTCATCAACAGCAACAAATACGTACCATATGATCCTTTTCCGCTACCAACACTAGTGACAGGGATACAAGGCATACTCATCTCATCGTCACTTGCAAGAACACGGTCCCAATCATACTCATCGCCTAATTCCCTGTGATGTTCACCGCCACGAATGCGGTAGAGCTTGCTCTCGTGCTCTTCTGGGAAAACGTCGTAGAGTTCTCTGGTGGCACCTCGTCGCACTCCACCTGTTCCGTCGGCATGAGCACCCGATGCAAGAATTGAAACAAGAAGAAGGGATACAAGTTGGGAAACTACAGTCATGACAAGAAGGTTCGAGTTTTCGCGGAAGATATTGTGATCTCAAACCCAAAATATGAGGTGTTGGTTTCAGCTTTCGAGGTTTCTTCCGAGATCTTCGGAGATAAGAGGATGGAATTTGTCAAAATACTACCACCATCTTGACCATCATAGCTAAATATGTAGGAAGTTCGAGCCGGGGCGTTTCCACATAGAGAAAGATACATGTTGGACATGAAATGCCGTGGTCTTACTCTTGTTGTTCTGTCACGCGAGGCACGAGACGACGTGTTGGTGTTTATTGGTCCCAATACTCTTTCTATCCGTTCAAGATACTTGATCTTCCACATGGTGTGGGAATCGGAACACAACACTGATAGGCGTCATACCGACTCGACTGGGTTCCACAATACCTTGGCCCATCTTGAAGGAGCCCTCTAGAATTCATAGAACAACACAACTGAAGCCAGCATAGATGGAGACGAAGAGGTGATTGACAAGAGATAATCACGAATGAAAGCATGGATGCAAATACGAGTGCACGCTCGACCTCTACGTGCGTAACTTTAGTGTGACAAAATGCTTCTGGGCTCGCCGTCGTTTCCATCTTGTCCCCCGAGGGGTTTTATGGATCAGGGTATATTTCTGTATGGACATCCAAGATACTCCTCTGAAAGAATGGCGGAAGGCAGGGAGGGTCTAGTTTTTTAGTTGATTGGTTGTTCAGATCCAATCTTGCAATACTTGAGAGGTCCAACATACTGTAGAATACCACCAAAAGCATACCCCTTACGAGCATTGCAAAGCAGTCTACCTACCGGTACGATACTGGTAGTCACTTTGTCCAATACGAAGATCTCGATCAATCATCATCAACCATCGGTCTGCATGCATTTCATTTTCATGGCCAGGATCCCACTTGAGTCCCACGAGTCGAAAGCTGGTACCCTCATGCTCCATTCTCACACAACAACATGCCCAGTGCAATGATACGATGATTACAAGTGTGTCATTCGCGGTGATTCTCTTTGTGTTGTCACATTCACCTCTTGCCTTGAAGCAAAGCCTCAGTAAGGCACGTCTGTTGAAGTCCACTAAGTTGTTTGGAGAAGCACCTTCGTTCGAATTTGAACCTTTGGAGGAAGCATCCGTCGTAAGTGTTGACCTGTGCTGTCTCATGGTGTCTGTTACGAGCTCTGTCATCCAAGGCGCCTCTCACAGAGATCATCATGCATTTTAGGGTTGGAGAATCTATGTTGATCAATCGAAATCATCGCTTGACCGGGGTGCTGGCGCCACGTTGGACGCCTTTCTTGGTCTTTGCCCACCCAGTGAGGCTACCGTTGTTCCCGCGATTCTTCCTAAATCAAAGCCGAAAAGTCCTTGGATACGTTGTGTTTCTGTGATTCCAGGTCGGGAAAGTCTGGATGTGTCCAATGTAGATTCTGTCGACAAGGTATATCGAATACTTACCAAACATCTTCAAATCGAGGTACGTGAATTGTAGAAGTAGTGTCTTTCGACAAAGACAGCTCACCCCAAACCAATCCAAATATTGTTCCCAGAATGTTAGTCCGACTGTTTGTGCATGTCTGAAATGGAAATATATTGGTAACAATCATCTAGAATCAGGGGAAGTCGAAGAAGCTATTCAAGCATACGACAACGCACTGTCTCGATGTGATCCTGGAGCACAAATGGGCGTACTCCTTCTCCTCCGCTCCACAGCGTTTTCCCAACGGGCGAATGTACACAAAGTGGCTCTTCAAGAGCACATCCAAACGGTCTCTCCTGAAACGCCGTTGCTGAAACTATTGTCTGAACTCGCAGCCATAGAAACCCAAAGTCCTCCCATTAGTAGGGCCACCCTCCGTCGGTTACAAGCAGAAGGAAAGAGTCACGAAGATGTTCTCCAGAAAGCTTTTTTCCATCATGGGCTCTACCGAAATGCATTGTTACTAGCTGTACAAGATGCTTTGCGTGCCACGGAAATATTGCCATCTTTTGCAAAAGCCTGGCATCGAGCAGGAGAATTACTTCTCCAGAGTGGAGAACTGCAAGAGGCCGAGCGCTGCTTTCTCCAGGCAACTAACCTAGAGCCTGTAAACGAGCAATTGGTTTGGAAAGATTCACTGAGGCGAGCACAATTGCTGAACAAGTTGCAACAGAAACACAATGAAAGCGACGAGGATCTCATCCAGTTGGCACTAGATGCAATAGCTTGAGTGGGGATGATTGACTTTCCAGGTTTTGAGTACATATATGTATCGATTAGTACATTCCATTGTACGTTTTATTTTCTCTCTAGTCTTTTTTTGATTCGCAATTCCATGGAGTCTATGTATAGGGGAAGCCCCCAATATTTCCCCGTTCCATGTACCGATCCTCGGTCGGCGGCAAGTTTCTGAGGTGGCACGGTTTGAAAGCTGCAACAACGCGCCCGCCTACGACAGACCGCGCCATAGTTTTTCGGGAGCAGCCCCAACGATTGCCCCCGTGCCCTTTACAGCGACAACCACCAGCACCCAAGCTACCAGTTCAAGAGAATCACTAGACACAACATGGCAACTATGATGCAAGCAGAAGAACCCGCAATGGCCGACATGGCTGAACAAGCTGACGAGGAAATGGAGGTACGTGCAGTCCCATTGTGCACGGTACCGAACACCCTGGCCATGTTGGTTTCTCACCCTCTCTCCCCACCAGACCGTGCCTCAATTCCAGAGCCTGGAGATCTTTCAAGAACACGGAATTACAGCGAATGATATTCAAAAGCTACAAGCTGCTGGATATCATACAGTAGAATCGGTACGTGGATGGTGATGTGGTTTGGTGGTAGCTCGTGACATGGGTGGTCTGATGTTCTTGTCGTTCTTGGTGCTGTACAGATTGCCCACTCCACCACCCGCAAGTTGGCAGATGTCAAGGGAATCTCTGAAGCCAAGGTTCTCAAGCTCAAGGAAATTGCCAAGTCTATGGTTTCCATGGACTTTCGGACAGCAGCGGATGCCTTGGAAGATCGCAAGTAAGTACGACGGTCGTGGTGGCGGCAAGTATTGTGTACCCACGCTAACGTATTGACTAACATATTGAATACTCGGTATTCTTGCATAGAAACTTGGTGTCTCTGACCACAGGAGCTATCGAGATTGACAAGCTATTGGAAGGTGGTGTGGAGACAGGCTCTATCACGGAAGTGTTTGGAGAGTTTCGTACGGGCAAGACGCAACTCTGCCACACGTTGTGTGTGACTTGTCAAATGGCCGTGACTGAAGGTGGCGCCGAAGGGAAGGCTATTTACATTGACACGGAAGGAACCTTCCGTCCAGCTCGTTTGCAAGCCATCGCGGAACGCTTTGGTCTCGACCCCAACGCAGCGTTGGAGAATGTAGCCTACGCTCGGGCTCACAACTCGGAGCACCAGATGGAGCTTTTGAAAGTGGCTGCTGCCATCATGTCCCAAGACCGCTATGCCCTCTTGGTTGTCGATTCGGCTACTGCCCTTTTCCGCACCGACTACACTGGCCGTGGTGAGTTGTCGGAGCGTCAAATGCAAATGGCACAGTTCCTACGCCAGTTGACTCGCTTGGCCGAAGAGTTTGGAGTGGCCGTCTTCATCACCAATCAGGTAGTGGCCAATCCAGACGGTATGAGTTTCGCCAAGGATGCCACCAAGCCTATTGGAGGAAACATCATCGCTCACGCCTCGACAACTCGTTTGCGGCTTCGCAAGGGTCGTGGACAAAACCGTATCAGTAAGTCTTCCAGTTGAAGAATGGTCCACGGACGTTGGAAGTTTTTTACTCACCTACGTACTTTGTGTATGAACAGTGACTGTGTACGATAGTCCTACACTCCCCGAGGCGGATGCTCAGTTCGCCGTGTCGGCCGCTGGAATTTGCGATGCTACCGACTAGGTAGATGCAGTGGTGTGGTGTGGTGTGGTGTGGTGTGGTGTGTGGGACACCGAGAGTCACTCACTCAAGTCCAAGGAGATTTTGGAAGTCTACTTGGAGAGCTGACCTAACATGGGAACTTGCTGTAGTAGCAGTAACGATGGGTAGTTGTAACCCTAACAGCTAGGTAGGAGGTATCAGTAGCTACATGCAGCAGTAGCAATCATCTGTAGACCTGGCCGACAAGTTGTAGTTGTTTTTGTTGGTGACGTGGAAATGTGGCGGCTAAATATGTAGACGGTGGAGGTGGCAGTGCCGGGTGCCTCCTCGCTCGTCGTGGTTGCTGTTGTTGTTGTTGGGGGCAGAATTCGTTCGTGCTTCCGTCATCACGACAGCCGCAAGGCACGCCAACAACGACACGAACAAAAGGCTTCATTGAGAATCGCATAGTACCCCCGTACTACCGATAGTTGTACCTGTAGCAATTGGACCCAGCAACAAGTATCTATTGACATTGCATGCCTGATCAAGTTTTTCAAGAGAACTAAGAGTTGGGGAGGGGTTTGATTGATTGATTGTCGGGCCATGAAGAGGGAAACGCTGTCCGACTGGGTGGAAGCCGTCCGGGAGACAGTCCACGGCCCACGGGGTCCACGGCGCTCAGATTTGCTTTATATTACAGATCGGCTATTGGTGTCCAGTCAGCCAGCCCACGCTTGGCCGGAACCTTCCTTTCTTGATACGGGTCGAGATCCGAGAGCGCCTTGGCCAAAGCCAAGGGACGACGATGATGAAACAGTTGACGATTCAGATGATATCGCTGACGATGCCGAGCACGACGAAACCGAGGAGGGTGAACAGGTGATTCCAGATAAGAAGAGTGATACCGCAGCTGATGAGACAGACAAACAAGAAACGACAGAAGTACCCCAGGAGGCAGTGATTGAAAACCTTCCTTTGGATCCTTTGCCCGAAACAGTTTCCAACGTTGAAAATCCTCAAGAGGGAGATGCATCTTTGGATGGAGAGACTTCCAAGGAACAACCAGAACCCCAACCACTGCAAAATGATGAAGGAGAAGAAGCAGGAAATCATGAAGTGGAACCTCCAACCAATCAGCAGGATACAGAAATGGATCCAACACATTCACCAGCGGACAAGGACGTTCCCACAGAGACAGAACCCGCCACACCAGCAGACCTTGATGGGGATACAAGTACACCTATGGATGATGATGAAAATGATGCTGTAGAAAAGTCAGCAACTCCTCAACACCCGCCACCCTCAGCCCTTTTCAATTCGCCAGCTACGCTGGTGAACTTTTTGAACCAAAGACACGGGCCTGATCACTTCCTCCTTTTTTCACTCACGGATGAACGACCGGATGACCGAACACTACTTCTCTTTCGTAGACAAGTCGTGCAATTGGGATGGTGGTCCCCTTGTATGGAACGATCCCATATACCTTCCATTGCCAAAATCATGCGCGCTTGTTATGCGATACATGCTTATCTTTCCTTGCATCCAAAAAATGTGGCTCACGTCTATTGTGCCAACGGGAAAACGCGAACAGCGATTGTGGTTGCTTGTTACTTGAGGTTCTCTGGACTCGTACCGACATCCCAAGATGGCTTTCTTCATTTTCTTGCCAAGCGAGGAGTCCACAATCCTCAGGATACCTGGGATCAGCTGCCGCCCTCACTCCAATCCTTCTTTTCACAATTTGATAAAAGTCTTGAACTCGGAGGATTTCTCAATCGGAAGCCGCTCATGCTCAGAGCGATTGCGTTGCAGGGGATTCCCGTGGAGGACAAGCCATGTTTGGATATTTGGGACTCTTCACAGCGCCATGTGTATTCATCACATCCGGAAATGTGGGCGTCGTCGTCGTCGTCGTCGTCATCAGACGGGAGCGACGAGACGCAATGTCGAAGTAACCTTCCGGCCAAAATGTCACAGTGGGCAGATGAAGAAGGTTTTTACAAGATCAATGTTTTGGTCGAAGGGGATTTTCTGCTGCTCTGTCGTTTTGGAGGGAATTTCGCTGAGGATTCTACCGCTCATGACCCTTCCAAGGTCTTGTTTCGGTATACCAACACAACGGGCTTTCTTACCGGCGCATATCCATATGAATTACCACCCAACAAGATAGATTTGTCTCGCCAATATGCATCCTTTTTTGATGACGACGATTTCTTGGTCACACTGCTCTTTGAAGCTTCTTGGGAACAAGTCGAAGGCTTGTCCCATTATCAAGGGGAACTGTTGCGGAGAAGTAGTCGAGGGACCAGCGATCGCTTTTATCGGTCGTACGAGACGGAGGCGTGTGAGGAAGGATGCCGCGTCATACTGGAGCATCACTCGGCACGCCCTGACAAGGATGATGTAGAATTCTTCCGTCATTTGTACCAAGGATCCGAGCTCGACAATTGTCAAGACCACCTCATTTTCATCGCCCTTCAGCTTTCCAACTTTGATTTCACCAAGACTAAAAGTGTGCTGGATTCATCTGCTTTTTCTTGGTGGAAGTCACCGCCAGCAATTGAACGAGGTGTCCCTGGTATCATGTCGCCATTGTCCTCCGCCGGCAATGCCACCAAAGAGATCATTGGACTTTTGGATGATGTTAATCTCGATACCAATATTGAAAACCCCGACTTGGCGCAAATGCATGCCATCATGAGTGCTGCTAGTTCCGCTGACAACTTTCCTGACTCTGCCCGTGCCGACTTGAATCCGTTTGTTCGAAATTCTGGGTGGATGGCGACGTCGCTTTCGTTTCCAATGCAAGGGGACATTATCAAGTCGTTTCCTGAGCACTATCAGCAATTCCATTCGTCAACTATACAGTCGCTTCGAATTTCCGAGTTTGGTGGAAAGACTAGACCTCGTGTTCCATTTTTCACTCGCGATCGAACTGCATGGTTGCCCGCATCGACCAGCGGGAGTTCCACCTTACAAACACTACCATTCCCCACCCGTGATCCCAAAAAAGAACTTGCGGCTCAAGTACAAGGAACACTTCGCCATACGGGTATCTCTCAGTCTGGCCTGGTAGAGTTGATGGAAAAATCACAGTTCTGGACAAATGAACCGATCGAAGTGGAAGATTCCGAAAGTGATGAAGAGCCAGAAGCTACCGAAGAGCAGGCCAGGATACCATTCTTGCGTGACTCGACAATGATGCGGGAGGCCAAGGAGCAGAAGGAAAGAGAATGGACCGATGCTCAAAAGGCAGAAGCAAGAGAAAAAGAGAAGCAACGTGCAGAAAATGCCAAGAAGAAGGAGCTGGATGGCAAGGAAGAAGCAGCACCAGGCGAAGAAACCAAACCCGCAGAAGAAGGAGATCCTCCACTCAAAGACGATCCAGAGTATGCCAAGTACTTCAAAATGCTCAAGATGGGAATGCCAAAGGAGCAGGTTATGCATGCCATGACCCGTGACAGTAAGGACGTAACCATCCTGGATTTGGATCCCAACATGAGTCTGAATGCCCAGAGACCAAAGGATGAGCCAGCTGATGGAGAAGTACCTCTGAAATCCGATCCAGAATATGAGAAATACTTCAAGATGTTGAAAATGGGTCTGCCCATGGGGGCGGTCAAGAATGCATTGGTTCGAGACGGAAAAGACCCTTCTATCATGGATCTCGATCCGAACAAAAGCGTCAAATCTCAATTGGCACCCAAGGGCGGCGATAATGACGATGGCCCTCCATTGAAGGAAGATCCGGAGTACGAGAAGTACTTCAAGATGCTCAAGATGGGATTGCCAGTTGGAGCCGTGAAGAATGCTTTGACTAGAGATGGAAAGGACCCAGGAATTATGGACCTTGACCCAGAAAAGAGCTTGAAGTCTCAAACTGGTGGCGGAGGTGGCGACGATGGGCCTCCTCTGAAGGATGACCCAGAGTACGAAAAATATTTCAAGATGCTGAAAATGGGTCTGCCAGTTGGAGCTGTAAAGAATGCACTTTCACGAGATGGAAAGGATCCAGGCATCATGGATCTTGACCCCAACAAGAGCTTGAAGTCACAGACTGGTGGAGGCGCAGCGGAGGACACTGGCCCACCGCTCAAGGACGATCCAGAATATGCCAAATACTTCAAAATGCTTGCCATGGGATTGCCATTGGGTGCGGTCAAGAATGCTCTCAGTCGCGATGGCAAGGACCCATCAATTATGGAGTTGGACCCAAATCTGAGTGTCAAGGCTCAGCTAGGAGGAGGCGAAGAAAAGGATACCGGTGTCCCATTGAAGGAGGACCCTGAGTATTCTAAGTACTTCAAGATGTTGGCTATGGGTCTTCCTGCTGGTGCCGTGAAGAATGCATTGGAACGAGATGGCAAGGATCCTGCCATCTTGGATATGGATCCCACTAAATCAGTTGCCTTCCAACTCAAGAAGAAGGGTGCAGGAAACAAGAAGCCTGTGAAGAAGAAGAAGCGTGTTCGCAGAAAGAAGATCTATTGGAATCCTATCGATCCGTCCAAGCTCAAAGAGGACTCGATGTGGAATATTGTTCGGGGTGCCATTGCGATGGACAAGTTGAAGTATGATCAAAAAGAGTTTGAGGATCTGTTCACTGAATCAGCCGAGCCAGGAGATAAGAACAAGAATAAGTCGGAGGAGAAGAAGGAGGTCAAGAAACTGGTACAAGTCATCGATCCAAAGCGATCTATGAACGGTGGAATTGTGCTGTCAAGATTGAAGATGCCCCATGCCCAGACAGCTGAAGTTGTCAACAAAATGTAAGTTACCACTGCAATGCAATCACGTTGGCACTTCCTACGGTATCTAACTTTGTTATCTTGTTTAGGGAACATGGAAAATTCGATTCTACGCAGCTGAAGGCCTTGAAAGAGTACCTTCCTGACGATGACGAACGTATTGGCTTGAAGGCTTACTTGAAACCAGGAGAAAAGTCCGAGGAAGTACACGCGAAACTGTATGCCGATTGTAGTGAGACTGAAAAGTACATGGTGACAATGATGGACGTTCCTGATCCACAGCGCAAGATTGATGCGATGTTGTTCCGAACTCTTTTTAAGACACGTCTCGAGGAATCTACCGATGCCATTCGTACTTTGAACAACGCTTGCGACGAACTACGTTCATCGCAGAGACTAAGAAAGCTCATGGCAGTGATTCTAACCGTGGTGAACCAAATCAATACAGGGGGAGAAGGCAAAATGGCTATGGGTTTCACTCTGGATGCCTTGTTGAAGCTAAATGAGGTAAGGTCTTACGATGGGACCGCTTCTCGGTTCTTCATGCTTCGTACTCATCGATTGTGATTTTGCAGGCAAAAGCTTTTGACAAGAAGACAAGTGTACTGCACTATGTTGTTAAACTTGTGAAGAAAAATGATGTTAGCCTTTCCATGTTTGATGATGACCTCCCATCTGTTATTCCAGCACAGAGTGTTCTATTGGATGGATTAAGTGCAGACGTGAAATCCATCTCCGACGAACTTGTTGAAGTTGATAAAACAGTTGTTGAAGAAGCAGAGCGACTTGAACAGAACGGTGAACTTCAGCCAATGTCTGTCACGGAGAATTCTGAGCACAAATCAGTGACCAGTGCCGAAGAATCTGCTCAAGACAGCAAGGGTGGGAAACCCCCGGGTAGAACCGCGATGGAGCGCTTTGCTATCGACGCAAAGTCAGCTTGTGATCAAGCTTTGGACTCCATTGACAACGTCAAGAAGAAGTATGCTGCATTGTTGCAATATTTCGGCGAAGATGAACAAATGGCGACAGGTGACTTCTTCGGAACGCTGACCAGATTTATCGCAGAATGGAGGAAGGCTGTTGAGCAAGTTGAAACGATTGAACGGAAAGAGGTAAGAAGAGATGGCGAAGTTCAGGGTGCATTCAAATGTGGAGACAAGGGTCTAATGTGTTTGTTCCTTGCAGGCAAAAGAGAAGAAGAGAGCGGCCGCCAAGGCAGCGAAAGCAAAGCGCAAAACCCAACCAAAATCAAGCGCTGCACCAACGTCTGGTGCTTCAAAAGATGTCAAACCGAAGGGTGTTGATTCAACTCCTTCTGTTGCAACATCCGCAACTCAGCCATCAGAAACTAGCGGAGAGACACCGGCGGCTGGCTCAAACGTGACAAATGCTGTTCCATCCGGGCTCACACCTCCCCGAGATTTGCCCGCTACTACATCAAACAAGGCTCCCTCTGGTGGTGAAGGGGTTACTGATACCACTGAAGTGACAGAGAACATGAATGCCAAAACGCCTGAACCGGACGAGAAAGCGAGTTTCGCAGCGAAGGCAGCTGCCTACCGCAGGAGGAAAGAGAAGAAGGATGACACCGCGGACGACGGAAAATCTAAGTTTCTTTCGTCTGCTGCTGCATACAGAAGGCGAAAATCACAAAGAGATTTGAAGGCGTACGGTGACGAAGCTGCCGAGAATGAAATATCTCCCAATAACTCTGGCGATCCTGAAGTTGATCTCCGCGGCAACACTGCCACCGACACAACAGATAACATCCAACAGATGACCAGCAATGATCAAGAGTCTCCTAGCAAACATCAAGCGGATCCAACCGACAAACCTGCATCCAACGACAGTTCTGTCGCGGTGAGCTCCGATGTACCGGTGGTTACCCCTGTTGAAAAACCCAGTGAGGATGATGGCAATGTTCCAAACCAACCTGTCGAAGCTCAAACGGAAACTGCACCAAAGATGGATCCGACCCCAGCCGCAGATTCTGTTCCTGCAGCAAGTGAAAAAGAAGCCTCCAACCCAGTTACTGAACAACAAGCCTCGGATGCGAAGCCACCAGAGAGTAGCCCTCCATTGGTAGACTCGCCTGCAAGCCCCACTAGAGAAAACCAAGTGCCAGTCGTTCCTACCCCCGTGGCATCGAGCAATGAAGAGAAGACCGTCCCTGTCGTGACTGGTAAGGAACCACAAGCGAACGAAGTGTCTCCCACAAGTAACATTGACGCACACAAGACGAGTGGAAGAATTCTCTTCGAAGGGCCTGCATCGGGGACAACATTGGATTTCTATTTTGACGAGTACAAGGTGGATCATTCAAATGTACCGATGTCACCCGAAATGGATGAGTCTTCCGTGGCAATCATGGCCAACAACCTCCAAAAGAGAGCCCTTGATTCTCATATGAGTGAGTCCTGGACCAAGGGGGACACTATTCAAAACTTTATGGGATGGGCTGACCAAGCGATTCGAGCGAGTGACTCGGAAAGTGTTCGCAACTTTGAGACATCCATGGATCTGAACGATGGCTACGACTTTGATGACGAATCAACCATTGCCACGTACCAAGATGATGTGTCTGTCATGAGTTGGAACACGCAATCCCAAAACAGTGCTACTGGCTCACAGTTCCGAGGTATTGAAAACATGCCTGACATGGAACAACCGATGATCGACTCAACCTCTAATTCCGTTGTGACCCCTGCCAAGGTCGCTGCTTCCATTTTGTTCAACGACTCTCCGGTCAGTTCGGTGGAGCTTGCAGGACCGGGTGCAGTTGGCAGAACAACACAACTGCCTGAACTAGACAATGTAGACCCACGATTGTCGTATCAACCCAATAATTTCGGGTTGGATGCTGGACTCGCGTATGCCATGGAGGACGCTGGTCTCGACGATGGGTTGGGTTTCGGAAGCAACGGCCTCTCCTTTGGGGGACAAGAAGAATTTGGTATGTTCCCCGGAGAACCAGAATCCAAGGACACGGAACGAAAGGGTTGGTTCCGATGGAGGAAGTAAACCTCTATTGTATTTTAGACATTGTTGTACGGAAAAGGCAAAAGGCTTCTAGCATAGTCCATCATGAACGTACACAGTAGGCTCTCGAGGTCCAACAAAGGCGAGTCACGACCGAAACAAGATTGGAAAAGGCGTTAAGTGACTGTTATCCAGCAGATCCCCGACCACTGACTTTTCGGGCCTACGCTTGGACGTTCACTGTTGATGGAAAGGGGCAAGTTGTTCTTGTCTGTACTGATTGTTACTATCAGAAGTCTTGTAATGACCTTGGCTGAAAGCATTTGTTAGAGAGCAAGGTTGTATGATTCCCTCAAGGGAGAGAAGAATGATTGCGGCAGAACCGACGCCAGGCGATGCCTGGGTGGGCGACACCGCCACACAGGTTGCCTTGCAGCGGGAACAAAGACAAAGATCACTGCGCTTTTTGATGATGTTTCTTCTAATGCTAACTCTAATGGATGGAGAAGAAGCCACGCGACGTGAGAATCAAAGACATATGTTGCGAGGGCGAAAGCCCAAACAGGAAAATCCAGAAGTTGCTCTCTTTTTTGCGCGTCGGCAACAAGACGAGCAACTGGAACCGTTGTTGTCCAACCATCCTCGATATCAACGCTTGATTCAAAGAAATGAAAAAAAAGATGTAGAGCAAGATATTCGAAACTGGACAGATCATGCACATAATTTGACCAAGGATGAGATGGTACTTGGGTTTTGGGACGAAGCAACCGTATTTCACTATCCATGGAATGTCACGGGGGGATACCATGGTACTTGGGTTAGCACTACTACGGTTTCTACCACAAATGCTACTTCAGGAGAACCCATGTCTGTGATACCATCCCAAAGTGCATCAAGCAATGCTTTGAGAATAAAGACGACCAAGAACGGCACAACCAATGTGAAACCTACGTTGACGTCACCGTTGGAAGCAGAATCGGCTGTACTTGGTGCACTGACAGGGAGACACGAGAATTTTGGGTTAGTCCTCCTTCCCAACCATTCCGAGTTCCACCTGCCCAACTCATCGATTCCCAAGGACCCCTGGGGCGAATTGCACCCCAACAGTAGACCACCACCCGGATCACTCCGGGGAGTCGCCCGGGATTACTCACCCACCAATTTAGCTCGCTTCGACACGATTTCCAGTCTTCCGAATGGAACTGTGGCTCTGTCTTTGCAGGTGCGACCTGTTCCTCACATGAAGGAAATGAGTGTGGTAGATGGCCTCATGAGACTCTGCAGTGCTAAGGATACATTTTGTTCCACTGGGAAAGGAGCCCTTGTTCGGTTGAGAGGTGTGGCCATTCATTCTATTGGAACAATAAAGCTGGTTTCTTCGTCATCTCTCGGACGAGGTGCTTTTGCTATCAATGGAAACACAACTACACCTACCCCTGAAACTGTTGTCACAACACAAACCAATACTTCTGAGTCAAACCGCACGATTGCTTGGGTACCCAAACCAAATGCGTCAGATCATGTTTTCCCATACCCATTTGTGGAAGATGATATTGATCGAACCGTTGCGACAGCTATGGAGCGGCTGGACAGGGAATACTCCCTGAACGACCAAGCCAAACTTGGAGACTGTGAGTTTGAAGTTCAATTCAATATCCAAGAAGAAGAATGGACCATCGGTAAGTGGCGAAACCTTTTGTATCGCCGCGCCAAGGAAATACGAAAAAGTCGAAAGAGGATCCTTTCTGGTGAGAAGGCCGACGATGCAAAAGCAAAGAAGTCGACCTCGGATAGCTCCAAGCGAAAACGACCCCCAGACGAAGCGGCATTGGCCATGATTCTAAATGGCACCATTGTCTCCCATAATTGCAATTTCTCGGCAACAATTGACACTGCTGCGGTGAGAGTGGACTGGAAAGTGACGACAGGAAAGGCAACCATGTATTCTGCCGTCATGATGGTGGCATGTTTGGCCCAAATTGTGATCTTGTTGCGCCAACTGCTGCACTCAAGGTCTCAATCGGCGGCGACACGGATGTCTCTCCTATGCATCGGTTGGCAAACTGTACTTGATGCAATTCTATGTTTCATTCATGTGCTTTTCAGTCTGACGATGCCTCCTCTTTTCGCGCCATGCGCTTGTATTGCTTTCTTCAAGTTCCTTATTTTTTGCGTCATTGAGATGAAATACATGACAATAATTGTACAATCAAGACATTCAAATACTCCCGGTAACACAGCGGAGAGCCTTCGACGAAAGATCGCAACCCTGCATTTGCGTTTCTATTTTGGGTTGGTTGGGGCCATCATGCTCGGTGTGTACTTGTGGGAATGGGGCCTTGAGATCTTGTATATGATGTTGTTGTATTCTTTCTGGGTTCCACAAATCGTTTCGAACGTGATCACTCTGGCAAAGCATCCATTGCATCGACACTACTTGTACGGAATGAGTATATCCAGGTTGGTAGCTCCACTCTACGCATTCGGTGTCTCAGGCAACTTTTTGAAAGAGGCATTTCCCTACAACCAGACAAATATCCCCATGTGCCAACTCATCGTTGGATGGGTATTCGTACAAACAGCTATTCTTGAGATTCAATCACGATACGGTGCCCGGTCCATAATTCCCGCTCGTTTTCTGCCACCCAAGTTTGACTACAGTCGCCCCATCCCAGCATCACTGCTTCCAAGCCAAGACGAAGAAACAGGCAACAGCCCAACAGAAGACCTTCGAAATGAACGGGGAGGGACGACAGAAGCGCGGGGGGCTGTTGTATCTCGAGACTCCAAAATCCTTCGTCCTACAGGTGCTCGGAATCGTATGAAAGGGACCAGAGGCACACGAAGCGAGGGTACCATGACATCAGAAACCGTACCTACGACGGTAGCTCGTCCTACTCCTACATTTGACTGTGTTATTTGCTACAACGGAATCGATATTAGGGACAGAAAGGGGTACATGTTGGCGCCATGTGATCATTTGTTCCATAGAGACTGTTTGGTTCAATGGATGGAGGTCAAGCTGGAATGCCCAGTGTGTCGAAAGGAGTTACCGCCTCTATAATGGTCATTAATGGTCACTGCACCCTTCGTTTTTTCTCCACGGCAATAGCAAATAGCTAGCGATGTTGGTACCATGGTGGAAATTCATTTTTGTTGGGAGGAGGTGAGAAGAAGAAGGGGGAGGGCTCGAAACGATGACTGATGACTCTATAAAACTAGGTACTCCGACTTCGCCTTTTGAAACGATGTTAACTAGGACATGCGGTGTTTTATTTTTTACAACCTCCCAGGTTGAGGTAGGCGGGGCCATGATAACATTATGTTCTCCGTCCATAGTTCCCTTCTCCTGGCGGCAGATGCAACAACTTCGCTCATGTAGAAACATACCACACTTGTACGCACATTGGACGCGAACTCATATGGTCAGCTTTCGAAGATCCAACGTGATTCTCCAGTGTGATGACCACGCACCACCGCACCACCCCACCGACCACGTAGCGCTTCAAGTAGGAATGCTACGGAGTTTGGTACTAGTAGGAACAAGCGAAGTGGTGCACAAGGGTGGTGCACAAAACTGAATTCCAAAAATCCAAAGGTGTGACCATGGCAGGGAACGAGCGAGCACAGGGGTTTCCCAGTGGTTTTGATCTCATCAACCACGCAATTCGCATGGGTGCAGTTGGCGGTGTTCTGGGATTAGGAAACAGTGATATCATTGTGCGCTTGACCAATCCACTCAACACCCCAATGTCAAACCAAGCCCCAATTCTCGGTGGTGCAACAGTACAAACAGATGATCCAGCAGACAGAATGAACCCGAGCTCATTTCAATTTCCTTGGAAGCTTCATGATATGCTGGATAATGCTGCCACTGAGGGGGTGGAAGACATCGTATCTTGGCAAGATGGGGGGAGATCATTTCGCGTGCATAAACCACAAGAGTTCGTGGACCGTGTGATGTGTCGGTACTTCAAGCAGACAAAATACAAGTCATTTCAGGTGAGTGCGTACTCGAAGAGTTGCATGTGTTTGTTTGTCCAAGCAAGCTTGCTAAAATTGTTTCATTGGCAGCGTCAATTGAACCTTTACGGGTTCTCACGCCTCAGCGAAGGTTCTTCCAAAGGGGGATATCGACATCAGTATTTTGTGCGTGGACAGCGTACGCTATGTCAACTAATTACGCGAAGTTCCATGTCCGACGCAGCACCGAGGGCCGAACTGCGATCACCCCCAACCGCCGAAGCTTCTGCTGTTGGCGGTGGTGGTGGGGGTTCGCTCACGACAGCTTCTCCTTCGCCCACCGGGCCAAAAATTTCGCCATCCACTACCGCTGGCGCATCTTCGTCACTTCTACCTTCTACACCAGCAAATGCTGCTAACCCTCGGATTGTATCGGATGCTGCCAGTCGGTCCTCACCCGAAGCAGATTATTCCAACACCCAAGGAAAGGAAGCTAAGAGCTTGAGGATTTCTGCAGATCCTTACAAAGTGCTTCTTCACAAGGAGTACCAATTTCCTTGGAAACTTCAGGAAGTGTTGGAACGTGCCGAACTTGATGGGTTTGAACATGTTGTTAGCTGGATACCGGGAAGCAACTGCTTCAAAGTTCACGATCCTCCTACATTCGTTGATCAAGTACTCCCGCGCTTCTTCAAGCAAACCAAGTACAAGTCCTTTCAAAGGGTAAGTTCCATTGTGCCCGCCATTGCAATTGAAATTGGTGGTACCCAACATCTGACACATCTTTTTTCGATCAGCAATTGAATTTATACGGTTTCACTCGCGTTGACGATGGTCCAAATAAGGGGTCTTATCGTCACCCTTTCTTCGTCAAAGGAAATCAAGAACTTCTCAACAAGATGACTCGTCAAAAGATCAAAGGTAGTGGGCCCGTCATTACACAGAAGGATGACAAAGAGGCCACGGAATTGGAGTCGTCCGTACCTCGTCAACCACCGTCAAGCTTTCAGACTGGGAATGGAATTCCCGCGATTCTTGCCGCCATCGAGCGCGCTGAAGCTGTGGATCACAGTGAAGGGTCTAGTCAAGCGGAGGGAAGCGAACACGTACCTCTTGGTGATGGATTGAGTTGGCGTGACAACCCATCAGAGAGTTTCAGTGACTGGACGATTGAAGTTATTCACAAGGGTACAGCAACCAAGGACACCTACAACGTCCACCGCAGAGTCCTGGCGGTAGGACCCAAAAGGAGTGATTTTTTTGCAAGATTGTTTAAACAATCTGGAACGTCGAATACTTCTTCATTGGATCTCGAGGCTGTGGAGGCAGATGTCTTCCCTCTGATTCTGGATCACATGTATTCGGAACAGAAGCTACAGTTGGATTTTGGGCGTGGTTATGTCCTTTACCGCTTGGCTGAGAAATTGGAGATACAATCTGTTGTTCAAGCTGTCACGGAATTCTACTGCAAGAGTATGAACAAGGAGAATATCGTTGATTTCTTCACGATTGCCGAGACTTTCAAAGACAAAACATTCTTGGAAGCTACTGTTGCGTTTTGTTCAGCCGAATTGCGAACTATGCATACAGAAACCGCTGGCAAAATCAAGCCGTCCATTCTGCTGGAAGTACTACGACACAATCGAAACCTCCCCAAAAAGGAATTGTGCAGTTCACGACATTTGAGCTTGCTGATGGCTACTTCAGTTGACAAACATGCGGAAAACACCTCGCCTGAGATTTTCCGGGAGATTACACAAGATGAATACCTTCAGGAAATAGAACCAGAAGCGGCCATCCGGTTCCTGGCAGCTGAAAATGTCATCATGGCAAAAGCTAATATTCAAGGGGATACCGCCTTCGAAGATCGTTGCGTCAGATCTTTGTGTGCGTCCTGGACAGACATTAAAAACAAGCTGTTGGAACGTGGTAGCAACCTCCCAGGCCGTATGCAAGCAATCTCCAGCAAAATCATGTACCAAATATTAATGAATACAACGAGTTAGTGCAAGGTCCAAGTGCTTCTTATTATTAGCGCACGTTAGTAAGAAATTACCGCCATATGCCGGCAACAATAAAATGTCACTACAACTTAGTTCGAGGCAAGTTTAGCTTCAAGCTCAGCAATTTTGGCCTCGAGCTCTTCCACGGCAGGGGTCTTGGTGGCCGCCTCAACAATCTCCTTGGCAGACTTGGTACCTGCTTCATCGGTGACGCAACCCTCACTGGCAGTCGCAACATTTTGGATGTACTTGAACAAAGTGCCTTGAGTCGCACGAAGCGGAGGTGGAGTCCACTCTTTTCGTCGCTTTTCCCACTCTTCATCTGAAATCAAAAGATCAATGGTTCGCTTCTCTGGGCGAGCATCAATGCGAATAGGGTCACCGTTCTTCACCAAGGCGATGGGTCCTCCAACTTGAGCCTCAGGCGTAATGTGGCCAATGCAGAAACCGTGAGAACCGCCACTGAATCGACCGTCGGTAAGAAGAGCAACGACATCACCAAGACCGGCTCCCATAATAGCACTAGTAGGTGTCAACATCTCTGGAAGTCCAGGACCTCCCTTGGGTCCCTCGTATCGGATAATAACAACATCTCCAGCCTTGATTTCCTTGTTCTCGAGTCCACGCATCATCGCTGGTTCGTTGTCATAAACCCTGGCGGTACCCTGTAGAGTAGAGTGAGATTTGGAAAAGAACTGACATATCTCGAAAAACACGAAAATTCAAAACTTACAGTGAATGTCTCACCCTCCTTTCCGGTAATCTTGGCAACACCTCCACCTGGACAGAGGTTTCCGTACATGATCTGCAAGTGACCAGTCTTCTTGATAGGATTGTCCAAGGGTCTGATAATTTCTTGGCCAGGAGTCAATCCAGGGTGGTTCATCATCTTCAAGTTTTCATTGTGGGTGTATCCCGTGACAGTCATTTGATCTCCGTCGAACATGTCGTTGTCAATCAAGAACTTGATAAGTCCAGGGGTTCCTCCGATGTTCTGCACATCCTCCATAACATACTTTCCAGAAGGCTTCAAGTCGGCGAGGAAAGGAGTCTAAAAGAATGGACCAGTGTGAGATAAAGTAGGAGCAATGACGAAGGCAGACAATTAGGACATACAATATCAGAAATTCTTTGGAAATCATCGACAGTGATGGCCACCTCAGGATCTTGGAGCGAACGACTCATTGCAATCAAGTGAAGAACGGCGTTGGTGGATCCTCCAGTAATCATAACCATGCGAATGGCATTCAAAAAGGCTTGCTTGGTCATGATGTCCTTAGGCTTAAGATCTTTCTCCAACAAGATCTTCATGGCAGCTCCAGCACGAAGACACTCTTGCTGCTTCTCAACGGAGTCTGCAGGCGACGAAGAAGAAAATGGCAAAGACATACCTGTGGCGCAAAATGACACATGTCATTAGTCACATGTCACACGACAGCAGCTGACAAAATGGGCAAAAAGAACGTACCGAGGGCTTCGATGGCGGTAGCCATAGTGTTAGCGGTGTACATTCCTCCGCAAGCTCCTTGACCGGGGCAAGCATGTTGGACAATTTCCTTTCTCTCGTCGTCGGAAATCTTGTCGTAAACGTATTCACCGTAGGATTGGAAGGCGCTCACAATATCGAGGGACTTTCCGGTCGATGGCTGCTTTCCGGCACGGATAGTTCCACCATAGATCATAATACTGGGCCGGTTCAGCCTAGCCATAGCCATGACACAGCCAGGCATGTTCTTGTCACAACCAGGAAGGGCAATCAAACCATCATACCATTGAGCACTCATAGTAGTTTCAATAGAATCGGCGATCAAATCACGACTTTGAAGGGAGTAACGCATTCCAGTTGTTCCCATAGAGATACCATCGGAAACTCCAATAGTGTTGAATCGGTATCCGACGAAGTTAGTATCTTGGACTCCCTTCTTGACACTCTCAGAAAGATCCAACAAGTGCATGTTACAAGGGTTTCCTTCGTACCACACACTGCAAATTCCAACTTGGGGTTTGTCAAGGTCTTCCTCCTTCAACCCCGTGGCGTGAAGCATGGCCTGGGAAGCACCCTGAGACTTGGGACCAGTCAAAAGCCTGAAAAAATGGGTAAGGACGAAAATTCGTTCATGAAGCTTCCAGTGTCAAGAATAGTACCAGTTACTAACCTACTGTACTTGTTGAGAACAGGAGCCTCAGTGGCACCCTCAGCCATGCCAAGCTGACTGGAGAAAGTCTTGGGAGCAACAGGAACGACGAAAGACCATGCCTCCTCAGGCATGGCAAAAGCCATCAAGGCAAGCGACAGGAACTTCATGTTGAGAAAGTCGTCCTTGAGGTTTTGTGTCCGTCGTTGCACTTCTAGATCGAACGTCTGGATCTCCAGTCACCACCCAGACATCGCTGTTCTGACCCGACCACCACACGTTTGGCGTACGCCGGACGGACCTACAGTTCTCATTTTTCTGGAGCAATCCAATCGGATGGTTCACAAAATCATGACAACAACAACATCCACAGTAAAGGGTGGCAGAAGTAATGGTTTGAGGTGTTCCCATTAGCATATTATGGCGAAGCTTATCTACCTATTTGTTCCTACATCCCGACCGATCCATACTTGACGGAGAAGCTACAGCGACTTGGATCATATTGTCCTGTCGTCACAGTGATGATGTTTCGCGCCGGGTGGAACGAACCACTCCCACAACCGAGGTGCAACCGACCGATTACTTGATTTCTACCTTCCGTCCTGTCGTGGGGGCAGTGGTCTTGCGTGGAACATGAACTTGAAGAACATCCGCCTCAAGGCTGGCAGAAATGTGGTCTGGATCCACATTTGCCTGGTCCAACGAGAATTTCCTGGCAAATGTTGTGACATGGGAATGATCTTTCCAACCGGATTTTCGGGTTCCTGATACAACCAGATTGCTGCCATGGATGTTGATGTTGATGTCCTCCTTGCTCATTCCTGGAACCTGCAAGTCAATGATGTACTCTTGATCTGTGGTTTGGACCTTGAACGATGGAGTGAAATGAGTCACACTGGATGTGATCACTTGGCCCAAATTGGTACTGTTAGATAGAGCGGTTGTCTCATTCATGGACATTATCTGGTCTGAAACAGTTTTGGAGGAGGGATCAGGCAAATAATCGACGATCCTAGGAACCGTCTGAGGGAGGGGCTGTCCCAGCATGCGTTGTCGTTGTTGCTTGAAGAAGTCGTTGAACATAGAATCAAAGGGATCTTGGGACAGTTGAGAGGCACGTTGACGAAGGAATGGCGACTGCTCTGTGGCTGGCGTCAACTGCTCGTCGAGAAGCAATTGCGAGAAGGGGAACCCCATGGCCTGGAATGCTGGATGGAAGAGAATGTTAAACGCCTCGCCGACTTGCAGACCTGCAAGGGCAAAGGAAAGCACCATTGGGAAAAAGTTCTTCATGATGATTGTTGTACAGTGTTTTCTGTGAGCCTTGAATGAATGAATGAATTTCCAAATTTGTGAGGCCAAAGTTATTTTGCGACTCTGACGAGATAATGCACTAATGGGATTGAATTGTTTCTGTAGTTTTTCACTGTAAAATTTGTAGCATTTTGGACTCTCCACGAAATTCCGTAGTATGGGTCTGAAAATACACGACTAACTTAGTTCCTCTGAGGCGCCCTGAGGCTTTGTGGGATAGCACAGTAGGCGTACGATCGCACCACGAGTACCTCGGAGTTGTGATGCTGTAGTATCTCTATCATTCAATATACTACGGTAATATTAGCAATATTAGCCATTGAACTCAAGCCACTACTACAATTACACCTGCTAATATGTGAGGCTCTAAAGGGTAAAGCAGAAGTGAAATCTGGAAAGTGTTGGAATGTAAAGCTAATGAATCCTTAAGTTACAACAAAATACTTCAGAGGAAGGTTTTTCCTCAAAACTTCCTTGTTTCCAAGGAAAAGGAATCTTGCAGCCGACAAGCATAGGGTTAAAGGCCTACGTTAGTTGTCTCCTAGATTGGAGAGATTCTGATCGTTGCTCTTCTGCTCGTAGCTGCTCCCTGAGCCTTTGCTCTGCGGATGCTAACGTAGAAGTCAAGAGATCATTACGCTTTCTTCCATTCCGATGAGAAACAACTTGTGTGGTGGCATTCGACTTGATTTCATCTACATCCTTTGGAGACAAATATACATCGAGATCTTCCTCACTCATCAAGGATGCCGTAGTGGCAGTGGATCCGGCATATGAAGCGTGTGTGCAGCAAGCCGTATTGTTGATTGTTTGAGAAGTCCACCGTTCCAAGTCTCTTCGTGACGGAGATAACGTCGGAGAGCGGAGATTCTGGGGTAGCGCTGCTCCTGAGAAGTTGGGTCGTGTGGTGTTGCGAGGATGCGTGGGAAAAGGCTGAGAGGTTGGTCTTTCCAAAATAGAGTCTGAATCATCATGCTCTGAATCATCGTAGCTATCTCCCGTGACGACCATGTCTTGAACGTTGTGGGCAGGCATGGCGCAACAGGTCATCCGTTCCAGAATTCCGGGAAACCAAGGGGAGGAATGTGTGCGTGTTGTTCTAGAGCTCGAACTCATTATGAAAGAATGAATGTACAGGGTTCTCTACAGGAAAGGTTGGACTTGGTATATCCGTATGGGTGTGTTGTGTTGATTGATCCAGTATTTGCTTGAGGACCTACACAACTCCGCAGCAGATGCTAGAGAACGGAATGTTGTTGTTATTTTCGACGTTGGACTGCCGACCGCTGCCCACAGTTTCTTTTCACAGTCCCACCACCGGAGTCGCCCTCTGGCGTTATTCGTGCTGTCATGCTCGTAGGAAAGGATACCAATGATTACTTATTGGCTTGCGCGTGCAATCCATGTGATATAGGAGATCGGACAGGTGGATGTATGTGATTGCTCTCATAGTTGGACCTCGGAGTCCCTTGCCCACGGAAGTATGGCCAATGTCAGTCGTGATGCCGACTACGTCGATTGCTTGTGGCATGAATGTTGAATGTTCGCCACCCGTTGCCTCCTATTTTACCGGTAAAGTTGAGTGGACACAAACGACTAACTTGGCTGGTACAAGAGGTTAAAAGGGCATGTTACTCTTTCCATTCCCAATTGCCTCTGTAACTGGTGGGCTATTCCAATCACTTTCCTGACAAAAACCTCATCGAGAAGAATTGTTTCCTCTGGAGATAGTTTTTTTTGTACTAGTAGTTCCCTTCATCACCATCAAGCCGATTTTGTGATGACGGGAACTTGCAAACAACCCTACTACTGCTGGATACTTGTTGGAGATTTTTGGTTCTGCTGCAGTTGCAATTTATTGACAGTAGGAGGGTACGAGTACAGTACGATACTCGCAGTTGCTGGTCACTAAAAGTAAGAGAACAATACTGCAAGTCATTCAGACGTCACAACAGGAGGTTATGCAGTTTCGCCCCGAATAAAAAGGCATACCAGTCTCAGAACATAGAACCATCACTCAAAAACCCATCACTCAAGATTCTCCACCAACCAGAAAGGCGAAAGTTGTCATTTTTGACACAACATTCTCCCAACAAGCCATCACTTCCTTCTTGTTGGAATTGCTCCACTTCTTGTCCCACAATATCGAAACAAAATACAATGAAGCAACTCAAACAACTATTCCGATCACGCAACCAACAACAGCATGGTGGTTCTTCCAACAAGAACAAAGGATGTCATGAATCCTCGTCCACCAAGGAAATGCCGGCAGTTCTTCCTCCGCTACCTGGCGTCATTTGGGCTGAGCATGTCATGCCATATCTGGACCGAGTCTCTCAGAACCGACTCAGTATTACTTGCAAAGACATTTATCTAAATACACTACAATGTGGTATGCATGGGACCTCGTGGCCCCATGGCAAGTTTTCGTTTGCCCGCCCCGTGGACATGGCTGTAATGTCCGCCGATATGACTACTCTTGCCGTTGTTTTGACAGGTTCCAAAAGCATAACTTTATGGGATCGTAAAAAGGGATTCAGTCAAAAGCTCAAGGGACACGCTGGACCTGTGAGCCATGTGTCCTTTTCCTCCAAGGGCGTCTTGGCTTCTTGTAGTCGAACCGATCAGACAATCCGATTGTGGAGCCAACGAGGCGAATCTTCTTTGTATGTTTGCGTTCAGACCATAGCAACTGGTGTAACAGGCATTCGATATGTCAAGTTCTCTCCATGTGGCTCTGTGTTGGCCCATTGGGGGAGTGATCGCGCTATGCGACTGGATCAGGTGAGGGATCATGATGATTCCACAGAACAGGAAGCAGTGTCATCGACAACCATGCTAGGTACTACTGTTTGGCGGACCCGACCCGGTATTCATTGCTGTGACACAGTAGCTTTTCCGATGGCAGACAACCTCGATGACACACCATCAACAGTGCTGGTACATGCCTTTAACAATGAGGTGGTCAAGGTATGGAACTGGGAGGAAGGCACAAGCGTGACACTACATGACAACTCATCTGATGGTAGCGGAGGTGTTTCCACACAACATCCCATCACCATGGTAAAGATGTTGACGACGACAGATGAATCTACGGGAAAAGTGAACCAATTTGTGGTGGTAGGGTACCAATCTGCCTTGATCAAAATTTGGGATTGGAAGAACCTTCGGTGCATACGATCGTTTCGTCTCGGCGGGGAATGGCGTGGCCTGACGCAACTGGAATTCTCTCCAGATGGATCCAAGGTTGCCTGTTCCGGAAAGCCTGGAACGGACATTGGGGTTTACGACATGACTTGTCAGAGGCCTACTCGCGTGCTACAAGGCCACAAGAATGATGTGACATCGGTCACTTTTGCCCCCAACAATTCGTTGATGATTTCGTGTGGTGGCAAGGACCGGACGTTGCGGTTGTGGGATTTGGACAATGAATCCAACGAACTTCAGCTCTCCAAGCAACCTCCCAAAATGGAGGGTTATGCTTTTGACAAGAACAGCACGACCCATGCTTGGGCCACGACTAGTAGCCCCATCCTTGCCACTGGAAAGAGCTAGGGAAAATCGCAGGGAAATAGTCCAATTCTGCTGTATTCAAATCTTGTTGAATTCCATGAAACTTCTTCTCTTAGAAAGTGGGGAATCCTCAGCAAGCACATGCATTGCTGTATTCTTGACCATGGGTTTCATTCCCACAGAGACTACGCTCCTCCTTATCTCTCTCTGCCACTTGCGAGCCAGGATCCTCGATACTGTTCCGGCAGCTCTCCAAGAATCAAGTCTACGCACTGAGATAAAGCTATACAAAACAGTCACTGTGACTAAAGATCTCCTCTTTTCGGGAATCTAGTGTCTAGATCACAAGAAACGGTTAGATCTTCCAAAGGTATAAAATAGCTTGTGTTGCTGAGACGAATCTCTGGTATCAACTATAAGTTTATAATACAAAACTTTCAACAGAAACAACTCCGATGCAAAAACTATTGCCCGGTCCATATCTTGAAACAATACAAGATGTGTATCGTTAATCTCAGGCCGTGGACGATGATTCTTCCAATGAATAGGAGCACGAGCACTGGTGCTGCTGTACCTGAAGCACCAAAAGCCTCGATCATGCTCCAAGATGAAACAGTCTGCACAGAAGTACAGTAAGCTTACATTTTTTAGTGGTATGCCATTCATTCATCTGCTTCAAAACGAATTAGAGGAAGATGCCGGTAGGAGGAACAGTCACAAGCAAGTTGGTGTGTAAGAGAATAGACCGCACAAGATTCAATTTGCAAAACTATAAGACAATGTAGCTATCACCAATCCACATACCCCCTCTGCTGGTCATGCATTGCTAGCAGCGGACTGGGTGTCTTTGACTTGTTGCACGGGGCGAGGTCCTCGACAGCCAAGATAACCAAGGGCAAGGAGAGCCACTATTAGCACAAAGCCTCCAACGGATATTGCCACAATAGATGATAGGCTCAATCTACATTCCAAATCAACCATGATGGACGGCTGGAAGAAAGGGGAGCCGAGGACAAAAACAAGAAGGAAAACAGGTTGTTGCGTTGTTGCGTTGTTGTAGCAAGGTTGCGTCGTGTCAACACAAACTTTGGAGGATGGGAGTCCAAGTCACGTGTGTCTCCGAATCACGAGTACCAAACAGGTGATGAGCCTGCGAGTGTGCTCATGATTTTGGACGGCGGACACCAACCGCCTGTCCACGTGTCCTGCTCCTTCCACTACCCTCCTTGTCTGAAGGAACCCAAGCCAGGCGTCGAGGCCCTCTGGAGGATAGACTTTTTCCCTTGGTTGTTTCTGCTTTCTGTGTACGAGTACTCTTCCATCGGAAAGCACAGAATGTCATCTTCTACATTTTATCACAAACCCGAGCTAGCTCTGCGTCGGGCCCTCGAGTTGGAAGGCATTCATCAAAATGAAGCAGCTCTCGCTCTCCTTCACGATGTCCTCAGCAATCGTCGGCAACGCACCTGGTCTCCTGCCTATGAGCAAATCATGGTTTCTTACTTGGACTTGTGTCTCAAGCTTCACAATGATCGCGAAGCCAAGGATGGACTTCACCAGTACCGAAACTTGGCGCAATCCCAAGCTCCTGGAAGTCTCGAAAAGGTGATTCGTTATCTCTTGGACCGCGCCGAGGACAAGTGCAGCAAGGCCAAGGCTGCCGCTGATGCTGCTTCGCAAGTGGACGAGTCCACGTCTGTCAACAATATCCTATCTGTCGATGGAGAAGATGATGCTGGAAATGCCCAAGCACTTATGCTCTCCAGTGTTTCCACCGATCCTGCCAAGAACCAACGGGAATCCCAACTGGTTCTTCCCTCGCTCAAGTTTCTTTGGGAGATTTACAGAGCCGTCTTGGATATCCTCAAGAGCAACAGCAAATTGGAGCACGTCTACCATTCTACTGCCATTGGAGCCCTACGATTCTGCCAAACCTACCAACGCCGCAACGAGTTCCGTCGCTTGAGTGATATGCTCCGAATGCATTTGGGAAACTTGCAAAAGTATGGGGATGATTCTGGAAAGGGAAACAACAAGGTATGTTCCCTATATTTTGTATGGTTGATTTGTATGTGGATTGGCATTTTGTGTCTCACACTATTGGATACAGGTTCGAGGATGGGAAGGCTGGACTACCGAGGCTGTGGAACTCCATTTGCAGACTCGCTTTGCTCAACTAGAGACTGCTAGTATCTTGCATTTGTACACCGAGGGAATCCGTACTGTTGAGGATATTTACAATATTTTGCAAATCTCCCACCAACGCCGAAAACAAAACCCTGATATCCCACCTCCCAAGGCCAAGCTGATGGCCAAGTACTACGAACAACTCACTTCCTTGTTCTGGGTTTCCGAGGATCACTTGTTCCATGCTTTGGCTTGGTACAAGTTCTACGGACTCTGCATTGAATTCAACAAGGGAATGAGTGAAGAGCTCAAGCAAGAGCAAGCTAGTGCTGTTCTTCTTGCCACTCTCTGCATCCCATCCTTGCCCAAGGGCTCGTCGGATGCTGACCAACTTGCTGACTCGATGGTCCAAGAGAAAATGGCGCGCATGGCCACCTTGTTGGGATTCCACACCCGAAACCCCACTCGAGAAAATCTTGTTGAGGAAATCACCTCGCGAGGAATCTTTGAACAAGTTCCTTCCTACCTTCAAGATCTCTTTTACTTGCTCGAGAGGGACTCGGACCCATTGGTCCTTGTTGAAACTGCCAAGCCGCTTCTCGAGACTCTGGCAGAGAAGGACGGATCCGATGGTACTTCCGATTTCGCGCGATACGTCCAACCTCTCCGCAACGTTCTTCTTTTGAAGTTGTTGTGGAATCTCAGCGCTGCCTACCACACAGTTCGCATTGACTTTTTGCGTAAATTGACAGCTGGTCTTGGAATGACTTTCGAGCAGGTCGAAAAGTGCATTGTTTTGTTTACCCAAACCCACAAGGGATTGGCTGTCCGCCTAGACCACCGATCCGGTTGCTTGCAATTCGGCGATGCTCAATTGGAGTCTGACAACATGCGATCGCAACTCACGGTCTTGGCCCAACAATTGGACAAGGTTTGCCAGACGATCGCTCCTGAATCCACCGAAGCCAAGGATCAGGCACGTGCCCAAATGTACGACACCATCCGTGAGACTAGGGCTGCCGACCACAGCAAGATGTTGGAGCGCAAGGCTTGGATCGAACAACGTAAGGAGGAGATTGAGCGATTGGCGCAAGACAAGGTTCGCCAAGAAGCCGAGAAGGCTGCTGCCGAAGAAGCTGCTCGCAAGAAGGAAGAGGAGTTGAGAATCAAGCGCGAACAACAACTCCGCGAGCAAGAGAAGCAACGCAAGATTCAGCAAGAAATTGATAACACGAAGAAAGAAAAGCTCCTCAAGGCTATGGGCCACAACGTGGAGGCCCTTTCTAACGAGGAACTGACTGCTCTCGATACTGCTGCACTAGAAAAGGAGCATCAAGAAAAGATCAACAAGAAGAAGGAGGAAGCAGAACGCAAGACCAAGGAAGCTGCCAAGCAATTGGACTACTTGGTCCGAGCCATCCGTATCGAAGAACTCCCTCTCATCAAGGCAAAGTACGAAGAAAGTACCAAGAACGAGAAGGAGCAATACGAAAAGGATGTCTTGGAGAAGGCCAAGCGACTAAAGGCCCAATGGGAATCCGACAAGCAAGACAAAGAGCGTTTGTCTGCCTTTGCTGTTTTCAAACACATGGATGAATTCCAGGCCAAGGTAATGGAAGGACGCCAATTGGCCCATGTTGTTGCGTGCCGCGAAGCAGACAAGGATGCCGAATTGGAAGCTGAGAAGCAAAAGATGAAGCGTGCTCGTAAGCGCAAGGACGCGGAACTAAAGCGACAAGCTGAAGAAGCCGAGCGACTGAAGAAGGAAGAGGAGGAGAGAAAGGCTGCCGAAGAGCGTGCCAAGAAGGAAGCAGCTCTTCGAGAACGTCAACAGCAAGAGGAAGAGCGAAAGAAGGCCGAGCTAGCTCGCATGGCCAAGGAGAGAGAAGAGAAAGACAAGCAGACATCTGCTGCTGGGCGATCAGCGAGTGGTTTGGACCAAGCTCGTGGTGGCGGAGGAGGCAAGTACGTCCCTCCTTCTCGACGAGGCCGTGGAGGAGGCTCGGGGTACGATGGGCCTAGCAGGTTGGATGCCCGTGGCAGTGGATTTGGTGGTGGCAAGTACGATGGTCGCCGAGGTCCGGGAGACCGTCAAGGAGGTGGTGGAAATCGTGGAGGAGATGACCGACGAGGCGGTGGTTATGGTGATGACCGTCGTGGGGGGTATGATAGACGCCCTGGCGGATATGGTGGCCGTCGAGAAGGAGGATCGGGTGGCCAAAGGTGGTAGACGTGAGCTACAGCAAGTTCCTCGTCTCCCAACCCGCGTATTGTCTTAAAGTAGGATTAATAGGATACGGTTGAATATTTCCATTAAACGTCGACGACCTTCATACTCTTGGATGGAAGATGGAAGTAGGGGTCGTGTTGATTCGTTTTAGTCGAATTTGAAGTCTGAGACGAGCCAGCCGAGCCCCAAACCACCAACTGCCATTTTTTAGAACCACTACAAAGTCAGAAGAAAGCAGAGACAACAAGGAATTGCATTTTCCTTGCAGTGCGATTTATACTATACAATGAAGCCCGAGGATGTTCCGTTGCATCGTATGAATTCGTACATATCGGCAACGGGTCTGGAACCGGGCTCATCGGGTGCATCGGCGATGGAGTACACGGAAACTCTCCGAACATTGCTTGAACGGGGACAAGAAGAGGACCAGTCTTTCCTGCTCAAACCAAAAACGAACTCAAAGAATTCTCTTAGCTGGAGATCAGACCCAACAACTTCGTTTAGCGATTGGAAGATAGAGGTAGTTTCCGTAGTCGATGGGACACCTGAGGCAGCACAGGTATACCACTGCCACTCCAATGTGTTGGCATGGGGACCGAGGAAAAGTAGCGTGTTTGAGAAATTATTCGAAGAAAGACTCAATAAGCGGCAACAAACATCAAAAACTCAGATTCAACTCTCTCAAAACCTGGCAGATGCTTTCCCAATGTTGCTGGATTTCATGTACTGTGAACGTTCGATGCCTCTGTCAGCAGATCTCATTTGCAATTTGTACGTTCTTGCTGATCGCTTCGATGTCGACATGCTGAAACATGCTCTTCAAACATTTGTTGAGCGGTCGCTGAGCTTTGATCAATCTGTGGAATTCTTATCACACGCCCGGAATCATGAGCACAAAGAAGTGATCGAAAAGTTAGTCATGTTTACCAACTCCAAACTTTGTGGATATCTGGCACAAAGTCCCGAGGATGCTATCAAAATTTCACCTGAACTGCTTGCACATATTCTTCAAAAGCGTGCACAGGTTATTAAGGTTCTCAAAGGTGAAGATCCTCGAAAGTTCTCAGGTGAATGGGAATTGGATCGATCAAGACGTATCAGTGTGGTTATCGCGGAGTGTTGTTACCATGCCGTATTTGTTCAGCCAGGATCGAAGAGATTGTCGCGAGAGACTTTTGAACAGTTAGTGGCGTCAAAGTATCTACCAGCGTTGGCTGGGAGGGCAGCTTTGAAGATACTGCAAATCAATGCATCACTTCAAGACCAGAAAGGTGGCGAAGACAATTCGTACTCCAAAGAAATGAGAATGACATCTCTTGATAGCCGTTGTATTAAGGCACTTGTTTCGGAGTGGATATCGATCCATGGGGGGGAAGACAAGGCGTTTCTTCTATCTCAGTTGACAATGCTGGAGAGTCACGTCTTGGCTGAGCTACTCTTGCAGGTGTCCAAGCTATACGAGGGGAAGTTGTCGAAAGCGAAGAGGGAAGCTTCTAAGCATGAGATCCTGGAGATTGTTCCTGGTGTCAGCGTCAAGCCTAAGGCTCGAAGGAGTGACCCACCTCAAGATGACCATCTGACGGACACTGCTAGATATATGGCAACTCGGAGGTTTGCAGAGAGGAGAGATGACCTTGAACTTGGCAATGATTATTGATAGAGACACAGGGCTGGACGATTATGGTATTTGATCTGTCTGGGGTGCAGAGAAACTTGAATCATTTTGAACTAAGAATAGTGAGTTGTGTCTGGCAATGAATAGGCACTCATATATTTTAATAGGTATATATGGAAGGTACATATTCTAATACAAACCATATCTGTTTGTTGCAAAGTTCCGATTGGCTACGTCGTACCTCGTATCGTACCGGTCGGCGCTCGCGGCTGCTGCTGCTGCAGGATTTAGCCGAAGAAACCACCGACACTCACAACCACAACCAGAACCCGTTGCTCCTCCCTTTGTTTGCTCCTCTTCTTTTGTCGTAAAGACAACAACTCTACAGCAACAACCATGGCTGATATGATGTTTGCTCTTGGTCAAACCAAGAAGAAAAAGAACGAGGAAAACAAAGTTCGTCAGACCAAGAAGGACTTGAAGGATGTCAACATCACCGACACCATTGAAAAGGACATTCGAAAGGAGCAGCACACCCGTGAGCAAAAGTGGAAGGCTACTGGAAGGGACCAAATCAAGAAGAACACCAACTTTGATATGGCTCGTTCTCTGTTCGGTGGAGGCGGCCCTGCGCCCGCTCGAGATGATGAGGAAGAGGAGTATGAAGAGGAGGAAGTCGTGGAAGAGATCATTGAGGAGGTAGAGCAACTTGCCGTTGAGGATGCTGAGGAAGAAGAGGTAGAAGAGGAAGTTGTAGAAGAAGAAGAGGAGGACTAAACGACCTGCGGATGATTGGTTCAGGATCGTGTCATTCCCTCTGGGGCCATATTGTGGGATCCCCAACAGTTGATTCATCACCTACTAACAGTAAACAACCTCTGCGCTACTCCCAGTACAGTACGTGTAGTTGTTACTATGGAAGTATAATGTTGTTTGGTCTTGTTCCAAGGCTCGTATGGTGTTATGTGTGATTGTTTGGATCCCTCACCTGGCTTCATGATACTTGGTTGGCAGCTTGCCATCGTCAAGAAGCAGTTGTGAGGAATTTTCAATCGAAGTGCCTGATTCGGTAATGGGAGCACCAGGATCGAGTGTGCTGTTATTGATGCTACTGTTGAAACATTGGGCATCCTTCCTGCTGGTCCCTCTCTTGATCCCTGATGTTTTGAATGTGATAGACGCGTTGATCGCAGCTTGCGTCAGAAGTGAACGTCTCAAGACTTCTTCCTTCTCATTCTCGCATAGTTGAGTTCTTGCGGCAATCTTCTTTCAAACTGTTTTGGAATAACCGTTGCTTGCGCTTCGTGGTCTCTTACTAGGTCTCTTCGGCTTTGCTGGGCTCTCGTTCTGGAGCAGATTTGTTTCAAAGCGCGAGGTTGTTGTTGGCACATCGGCCATCATTCTTGTTTGCTCCTTCACGCCATTTAAAGACGAAGACTTTCCACGCGACGGCGAACTGTTTTTATTGGCAGCGTTCCCTGCGGTGGTTGAAGTGGTACATACGGCAACCAACAACAGATTCTTGACAGAACTCCCTATCCTGCCGGTGTGTGGACAGGTAGGGTTGTTCTTCTCTTCTAGTAGTAGTCTGAAAATGTGAGAAAGTCGGCGGAGTTGTAATGCCAGCAAGTACTACCTCAAGAATAAGAAGAACAAAACAAATACTACTACAACGTCGTTATGGTTGAAGAAGTGCTGGAACTGACTGGACTATAGTCTCTCACCAGAAACACGGTATAATTCCACCGCAATGTACCAACAGATATTTATTACTAGTAGTATACAGTAGGATACCAGTAGTAAACGGTGCAACTACTCGTAGAGCGCACAGTACCTGATACATACTCATGGTAAATACGTACTCGTAGGTACACTCCCGGTAGTACTTTTTTGGGCCTTATCGTCTGGCCGACAACCTCGTGGGCTCCAGCCACACACTTTTTTTGGCTTGGGTGGCTTGTTGTGGTGACCACCCAAGTCACAAAATTATTGGACATGCCGCTGAACATGATGAATCCCAAAACAACGTGAGGTAAGGATATCGTTCACCCATCCGTCACTACAAGCTTTGCTTCAATGGATTGTCATAATGATCGCACAAACTGATATAATGAGACGGAATCGCTCATGTCGACAAATGATCTTGCAATGGTGAATGACAATCGGAGCAAACGCATCTATTCGGGCATGACAATTCCCAAATGAAGACCAAACTTAGGACACCTTCAGAACGCTTTTGTGTTATGAGAAGATTCCAATTGTTATTCGTACTGTCTGATGGGAAACAGTGTCGTGCTCAGACGGTGATGACAAACTTTTTGCTTTTGACTACTGGCAACTGAACTTCATTGAGGATTTCCATAAATCACAACTTTAATATACCCTGAGTCTGACTTCTAGAATGGATGACGACAGATTATCGTTGATTTGAACTAAGTGGATCCCTTTCTTACATTGATATGTTTGTCTTTTTCAACAGGAAACGGTTCATGTCGTAAAGTTCAGACCATGGATTGACTTCAAGCTATCCACCCATTTTCAACCGAAGACAATGTTGAGACCCCGACAGGCGCCTGCATGATTGAGCAAGTTACGGGACTCCCCCTTCGGATTTGATCCACGCTTTAAAGTTACTTCCCTTTCCTCAGAGTTGCATCAAGCACGGGATAGAGTTTTCATTCGAGGGCCTCCTCTAGCGCCTCGCTCTACTGCTTCGCTTCCAGTGATAATACTACAACTGTATTAGTATCAAATTGCTAGCATAATTTTTCTTGTAGAAGCTCTGGAGTGTCAATTTGGCCTGTCCATGATTTGCACTCGACTATCCCGTAGCGTCCGGGGAGGTATCGCACCACTAGGTAGAAACCCACAATCGTTCCAGGCGACAGTGTTTTCTTTGAACTCTCTTACCACTACTTAGTCCATGCACGAGTACTCCTACTAGACTACACAGCAATCAACAGTTTGAATCATTGTAGTGCTATTGTCTTATTCCCACATATATGAAATCAGTTGGCAGTCCCATTTACAAGAGGTCCTTCTCGAAGGCAAGCTCCTCCTCGTCGGAGTCAAGAGGCTCTCCAGCCTTAATCTTGGCCTTGATCTTCTTGACAAGAGCCTTCTCGTCCTTCTTGGAGAGCTTCTTCTTCTCTTGCTTGATCTCGATCTTGTTTCCAGCAGCATCAGTCATCTCGGTGAGCTGTTGTTGATCCTCAATCTTGGTGTCTTGCTTCAACATCCAATCGGCATCTCCCTTAGTCTCAAGGTGACCGGCATCCATGACCCAAGTCTCAGGGCACAACTTAGAAACGAACTCGTTGTTGTGAGAAATGATGATAACTCCTCCCTCGAAAGTCTCAATGGCTCCAGCAAGAGCTCCCAAACTCTCACGGTCAAGGTAGTTGGTAGGCTCGTCAAGAATGACGATGTGAGGTTGCATCCACATGGCAGCGGCCAAAACGACCTTGACCTTTTGTCCTCCAGAAAGGGCAGACATACGGTAGTGGGTTCCGAACTCGCGGGCAAGTCCACATCCCTCCAAGTGCTCCTCGACGTTCTTGGTGGAAAGAGGCTTGATGAACATACCAGCGAGCTGGGCAAGCTTGAGATCGACAGCCTTCATGGCCTTCTCCCATCCCATCTTCTTCAAAGTCTTGGCTGGCAAGTACTCACCGGAGTCCACGGATGATCCGGCATATTTGACCTCGTATTCATATTCCTTGGACTTGTTCATCTTACGTCCTCCAACAAGCTCAGAAACAACCTTCTTAACCTTTTGGATCTTTCCGGAAGCCTCATCAACGATTTGAAGCTCGAAAGGCTTCTTTTGGAGGGCAATTTCATCATCAGTGAACTGCATGGAAACCTTAACCAAACTCTCCTTATCCTCTCCACCGTTGGCAAATCGCCATCGGATGTACTCATTGGGGGTCTTGGCCAAGTGACGCTCAATGTGGTGGAAGGCGTGTTGGGCAACGTAGGCAACACGGGCATTAGGGTGCTTCCAGACATCTCCCTGTTGAGGCATGATTTCTCCAACAAGAAGCTTGATCATAGTAGACTTTCCGGCACCGTTCTCTCCAATGCAAGCAACACGGGAGCTGAGCGAAACTTGGACAGTAATGTTGAACAAGGTAGGCTTGGTGTTTCCGGGGTAAGTGAAAGTACAGTCTCCCATCTTCATGAGGGCCTTACCCTTGGACTTAACACCCTCGATAGGTCCAGGGTTGGGGAACTTGAACTTCATCTTGGACTCAGAGAAAGAGAAGTAGGCACGGGCAGCAGGGTTGGTCTTGACGTACTCATCAAGATTTCCCTTGTACGACTTGAGCTTCAAGTTGTCGAAAGAAAGGATGTTGGTACAGCAATCGTTCAAAAGTCCAGAATCGTGACTGACAATGATAGAAGTGACATCAGTCAAGGAGTTGAGGTAAGTCTTAACCCATGCAACGTTGATAACATCTGAAAAAGCAAACGGTGAGAAATGTGCAATAAACAAACTTGAATTTTTGCACTGAAATTACTTACCCAAGTGGTTGGTAGGTTCATCCAACAAAAGGATATCGGCTTGTTGAAGCATAGCACGAGCCAAAGCGAGCTTCATACGCCATCCTCCAGACAAAGTCGACACAGCGTGGTCAGGCTTGGCCTTACCGTCAGGGGTGAAACCGACAGTTCCCAAAACTTCCCGGATCTTTTCCTTGGTGACTCCCATATCTTGAAGACGGGTATCGGCAGCGACGTAATCGACGCAGGAAAGATGGGATTGTTCTCCTTGAATATCAGCCTCAACGAAAACAGTTCGGACTTGGGTAACATCAGGGAATCCCTCGACTTGGTTGTTGGCAATAGATCTCATCAAAGTGGTCTTTCCACAATCGTTGGGTCCCAAAAGACCGTATCTGTGTCCACGAAGAAGCTTCATCTTGGTGTTGTGGAGAAGAATCTTGGTTCCGTAAGCAAGAGTGAATTGACAGTTGCACAACTCCTCGGCGTCGTCATCATCATCATCTTCGTCGGGGATTTCCAACATCTTCTCAGCCTCAACGCGAACGGCCTCAATGGCGGTGTCGCAGGTGGCCTTGTCGAAGTAAGCCTCCATGAAAGGGGAGATGTTCTTGGTCCATTGAAGATCCTCCATAAAGTGCAAGTCCATCATGGTGGTGGCAATGACGCAAGCGTACTTGATGGCCTCGTACTTGGGTCCATCGGTAGTCTCGACGGCGAAAGCCTTCAAGAACTCGCCCTCCAACTTGGAAACGTCTCCACGGATGGACATTTGCTTGTCAGCCAATCCCTTAAGGCGGTTCAATTGGGCAACAGCGCGCTCGGTAACCTCACGAGCCTCGGGGTCGGCAATACTGGTAGCGTTGGTCTCCAAAGCAGGAAGCAACAAAGGAAGGAAAGGAGCAGCACCGACGGGATCGTCGACAAGCTTACTCATGTTGTCAATAATGACAGCAGCTTGACGCTTGGTGGCGGTGTTCTTCTCACGAAGCCCACGCAACAACAAGGGAACAACCATGGCAAGAGCAGGGGACTCGACACTTTGGACGAAAGTAACTCCAGCCATTTGGTGCATGATCTCAGGAACCTCCTTGGGCTTGGTGATGGCGGTCAGAATCTTGCCAGTCATGTGCTCAATATCGCGGTTTCCAATAACTTCCAAGGCCTTCTTCATGGAGCTGGTGGCGGCGGCCTTGACTTGCTTCTTGGTATCCCACATACAAGCAGTGACCTCGGGAACAACAAGGGGAAGGGCGTCTCCAAGTTGCTTGGGGGCAACAGCTTGGAATCGGCCAATGCACTTAAGAGCCAATTCACGGATGGGCCACTTCTTCTCAACGGGTAGTTGGGAGAAGATAATAGGAAGCAAGGCCTTCATGGCGAAGGGGTTGACATTGTCGCAAATAGCAAAGGCAGTCTCTTGGGCAGCCTTTTGGACATCTTTGCTCTTGCTATTGGCTTGCTCAAGACCTGTAGAAAAAGAAAATCGGAACCCATGAGAAACAACATTTTGCGAAGGTGATCTTGCGGCGGGTAGATTCACCCACATGAATCTTGGACATCGACGACCAGTCAACATTTTGAAAGAAAAAGACCCAGCTGCCAACCGCCAAAATTCCCAACGCGGGGCATGTGCAAACGCCAACCAAGAATAGTCATGAATGCCCAACTGCGTCGGCCATCATGGTTCCATAGACGAAATCAGACAACTTACAAGCTTCAAGGCATCCCTTGATGTAGACTTGGGACAATGGAGCACCCTCAGCCAAAGCCTTAGCAGTTTTAAGGGCGGAAATGGCCTCGGCTTCGTCGTTGGATCCGCAACGAGCCTGAAGGACAGAGGCGTTGACAGCCAATCCGGACTTGACAACACCCTCGGCCTTGACGGTGTCGACGACGGAAGTGACGTCGTCGAGGGAAAGACTGGCGAGTTTTGCTTCAAGAGACATGATAAAAACAAGAAGTGACTCTGCGATGGAAGAGAAGTCAAATGAGAATGACGCTTCGAAAGGCTACACAAGTGCAATTGGGTATCATCCAGCTTCCATGGAAAGTATAGAATATGGGTCCGTGAAAGGAATAGCCAATGACCCGAAGGAATTCCAAGGTTGGACCACTCCTTGGAGCTTTCTATTCCTTTCCCATGGAGGCTTACCATTGTCCCAACTAGGAACAAAAAGCTTGGACTATTCCGGTCGCCAAGTCGCTTACCTTTCCAACGATCACAAAAATATATGACGGCAAGGGCCCAAGTTGCTTTTGGGTGGTTATGAGCTGTTCAACGAGCGGGACGTTTCAGTGGTTGGCAATGCGCAGATTCACGCAAATAGCCGGACGACGGGAGTAGATTCTTCTACGTCCTTGCCAGTACGAATGGGTTCGTGGTTCTCCCGTCGCTCCTAAACTCATAACCCGATAGAGGGGTTGTGTTTCGGGGGGAAGCGAAGTTTCCTGCTTCCAGACCTCGTGTGCGAGCACGTTCAGAAAGGTCGCACATGATGATGTGGAGAACCGTGAACCGAAAAAGGAGGATAACAACCGGCACCAATCACACTACTACTACACACAAGTATCCTAACAATTATACAGTACATTCTTAGGCTTGCAGATCTTGCGACGATGATTCCAACCGACTCGACTTGCCCCATCTCATGGATCTAAGTTTCAGAAGAGCCAGGTTGGAGGAGCGTCGACGCGTCGAGTTGTTCTTGAGCCGTTCGATTTCCTGGAGTTTCACGTGACACTTGAGATGTCCACAAACCAGTCCTTCTTTGAGCAATGGGCGGTCTAGGTGAAGTATTTGCCCCTCCTGTGAGCGACACGATCTGATCAAGTCCTTAACATTCAAGGCTGTGGCTCCGAGAAGGTCGTCTCGTCCGACGGTACCGCTACTGGCCACGGTCAGAAACAACATGCCGTCGTCCCCAACAGTCGTGTTTTTGATACCCAAGGCAAAAGTATCTCCCTGCCAGTAAGGATTCATCGCCTTGGGGATGGTTGCCGTCCTCGGCCAGCTTTGTTTCTTCAATATTTGGCGGAGTAGCTCAAAGGGGGCGATTCGTTCCGATCGGAAATCCACACCATCCCAAACCATCATGAGAAAGGGATCCGGTTTGGTGGTGGACGAAGTGGCCTTGAGGTTGGAACAGCGGAGCTTAGAAAACTCAAGGATCAATTCGTGATCGACTCGCATCGATCCGGATTCACCATTCGGGAGGAGAGTGAACGTCCCTCGGATGGGTTTGTGATCGGACGTTGCAAAGTCGGGACATGCTTCGTAGGTGATGGACTTGAGGTGCTTTGACAAGCCTTCCGAAGACTTGTATAGAATACGATCGGTCCAACTGGGCGTCCGTTGTTCTTTGTAATGAATACCAGCCTGGCGTTCCACTTTGAAAGTTGGTGGGAAGTCACAGGGTGGTGTTTCAAAGCCAACCAATAAGGCTTCCTTTGCTAGTCCTTCCTGGAGTTCGTCAAAACCGTACAGGGTGCCATAGTCTTTCAATTCAATCAAGTCGTCTACAAGTTTTCTGTCGTCTGTCGAGACAGTATGATCTTCCCCCATTTTGGTGCGAAAGTTCAAGTCTCCAAAGAAGAAGGTATGATGACTGGAGGTTGCGACGTCGAGTAGCGAGGATGTTTCAAAGGTTTTGGATTCACGTAGAATTGATCGAATATTTTCACATCGATTGATGAAATAAGATTCTCCTTCATGGGCCGCCAAGTGGGCGGAAACAAACGAAATTCTCGTGTTTTTCCAGTGTACTGTCATGGCAATTCCACCTTTATTTGCAAGTACATTTCCTATTCCTGTATTGGCGCCATTTATCTTGACGTCTTTCACTTCCTTGGCGACCCTTCTCATGGCCCATAGGTGAAGCCGCATTTGACCACGTTGTTCGTCTGCAATTTGGAAGTAGGCATCTCCCAGCACGCCCTGAACCATTTGCCTTAGAAAAGAAGTGTTACGGTTTTCCATTGCATTCAGAATCTCCTGTTCCGTTACCACTTCTCCTCTCGCAGATGACTCCTGAGGTGATTTTTCGGTCCACGTTGCCTCCTGAAAACCAATAGCGATCAATCCAAAGTTTGTATGCGGGATGGAGACTTCGTCAAGTTCCTCGACTCTATCGCAAAGTCCTCCAGGAGGAATCCAGCTCTTCATGGATTCTTCGGTTGGTTCGGCATTGCCCATGTTCGCGGAACATACGAGGACAGAAAGTTCAGGAAGGTCAACATCATCGTCATCTAGGAAAGCATCTTCCGACGCAACACCATCTGTCTGAGATTGTAGCCCTGGTTTGTAAATCTCAGGTGCTTGTTGTGCAGCGTAGAGTTTGGGAAGAACATAGATGCACATGGCAGCAAAAGCATCGACACTGTAGATCAGACTCAATACTAGTGCTGTTTGGCTTGATGGAAGGGTTCCTTGGATGTAAAATATGGAACTCATACCGCGGAGGCAAACAAACATGAAATGAGAATAGACCATGATGGCCAAGCTCCGAGACTCGTTTAGTTGTATCATCACACCACGTGACTGAAACGCGAGGATAGCAGCAATGAACAATAGTAGTGCTTGCCACCCAAAAGCGGTCAATCTCCAACCACTACTTGAAGACGCACAACGCGTATCAAGCTCCACAATATGAGAATTGACCAACCTTCGAATTTCAACATCAATGGGCGGGTCCACAATTGTCCACGTCAAAAGAAAAATCAACACTAGAACCACAACCCCGGCCACCTCAAGCAGCATTACCTCGCGGCTGATTCGGATTCTTTTCTGTTTCTTTGCTGATGCAATCAACTGGTTGATCTTGTATGTTTTGACCAACACTGGGACCAATTCAATTGTGTATCCAAGGAGCAACATCCAAGACGAAGACAGGCAGTTTATCCTGTTCGGTTCCCTTGCAAACATCATTCCCCCCAACGAGTACATCCCGAAACCCGTTATGATTAGGCAAAGAAAGATTGGTTGAGCAAACACCATTGACTTTGTGTTGCGGTACTTTAGTACCGATAAAAAGCAAACGAATGCCAAGCCGGAAACAAATGCCGCAAATACCCTCGCGACGAACAAGTACCATGACCTGTAATCACTTTTCTCGGACAAAACCCGAGGATATCCCTGTGGGACAGCATCTTCAAGAGTATCCAAATTGGATATTACCCAGTCGCATACAGCATCCCGAATGTCATTACCATAAGGGTCCCTCTGCTTCATTTCCCATGTTCGAATGATATCTTGGATATCCAAGTTGGTAATGTATAGATTCTTGAGGCTCTGATATGCTGGAGACCTGTCAACGTCATTGACCGCATCAGTATCAGCCACAATTTCAGCGAAAAGACCACGTAATGCATCAATGTCATCTCCACACGAACCCCTCTTATCCCCACGCCGAACATTTTCATCTTCGCTACACCTATCTGCAGCATTCACACGGTTGTCCATGCAGTCGGCAGTTGGCAGGGGGAAAGTGACAGGTTGAAACTCGTAAGACGAACCAAAGAATTCTACTGTGAGGGGCTCTGGTGCATACCAATGCATGATAACATGATTCCCCGTAGCGTTTGCAGCTTTCCAGATTTGGATCATTTGACTGTCCAAGTACCCTCCCAGGTGATATGGAAGAGAGCCATCCCGTTCGAGACCAACGATATCATTCCAGTATAGTTGGGAATCAATGGGAACAGACCATGAACATGGAGGGGTCACGACATGACCAGTGCAAGTGGTTGGATTCGCTGTGCAGTTGTTGGCATCTGTGGCTCGAAAAAAACCCGTGAACAGTCCCTGGGAGAAATACATGTCTTCCTCTTCTGAAAGTGGAAATCGAGAGGCGACAGAGTCTGATGCATTCATACATTCAGAAGGAGATACTTCTGTGCAATATTCCAACCAACTAGTCGGACGAAGAAACGTTTCTGCCAAGAACTGGCGGTTCTCTTCCCCTGCCAAACCGTGCCAAATGGCAAGTTGAGGGTACTCTGCTGCGCTGATGGCCGGGATTTGCAAACCTGACCGACCCAAGAGACCATTTCTCACTGGATGTTCTATCGACTCATTCCGTACGAGGGGAAGAAAGTCCACTTCCTGACCGGCCCAAACTTCTGGAAGGAGGTGGACACAATTTTCTCCTGTCAACGAGCAGTCAACAACTTCATTCGATCGCAACAAAGCATCGTAGGGGTATGCTATTTCTGATGGTGCCACAACGTTCCAAGGGCTGTAAAAGCTAGAAATTGCACTGACGTTGTTGTTGAGACCAACGGTGGCAGGCACTCCTGCAAATTCACTGAGCAATATTTGGTATATCCAGGCTAGGATGATTGATGATTCCCAGTTTCCGTTGTGAATGCGAAACTCTAGATAATGCTCAAACGTCGCGTCTTGACAATATGTTGTGTCTCCGCCATCGTCCGAATTGCATACTCGTTTGGGTTCTCCCAATTTGGTGGCAAGGCATCCTGGTCGAAAGGGATTTGAGCATGTTTTGGAGGCTGCCAAACATACAACTTGACTAGTATTGTAGAGATCCCGACAAAATTCATCCGTTTCGCATGAGACTTCGGCAGTGACTGTGTGTGGGTCAAGACACAACAGTAGTCCAACATGAACTAGAAACAGCACCGACGACCGCAGCCCGTGTGGTTGTTGGGCCGAATAATGGCGAGATCTTGTACTTGAGCACGCAGTCATCTCGTTTTCATATCTATGTTCTCCCAAGATAACAAGTACAATAGTAGTACACTAGAAAAGAAGGAAGGACAACTCTCTTGGATAGGTATATTGTCAAGAGAGAAGAAGTACAGCGCAAGTGGTGCTGCTGTATTGAAGAGGGGAAGCCGCCCTTCCGTGTTGCGGCAGAACCGGAAATGAACATTTTTTAGTTGCATTTTGACTGGCGAAGCCTTCTGTCCAATTCTGCCGGACGGCCGCCACAACATGTTCTGTTCTTACATAGCCAACATCCAACAGTCTACAGGAACCGACGAATACCTATCCAAACGAAAATTCTATGTTTCAACTCTACTAGAAAGTAATCCTAAAACAAATGGGCTGGCACTGTACCTCTATAGTGCTGCTACTCGTATGGGAAACGTCAGCTGTATGTAGTACTGGTTAGGTTCTTGATTATCAACCTCTAGCTCCGAGTCAATACTCAGCCAAAACGCTCGAAGCTCCTCCTTAATCTCAAATCTTTACTCTGTTGACTTCTCAGAAGGTGGTGCCATTTCCACTTGACCCTCCTCCTCAGCAGCATTTCCCTGCTCGGTATTGACAGTTGCTGCTGCTCCTTCAAATTGTCGTCGTCTTTCCAGGAAACGTTCGCGCGCATTGATAACGGCGTGATTGTCTTCACCCCAAAGCATGGAAGCATGACAAGGAATATTAATTCCAATGGACAGAAAAGAGGCTGCGACGACGATACTTCCCATCAGAATGAACGCCGTCTTGTACTCCAAATAACTGAAGAAAATCCCGTACACCAGACTACCAACATTTCCTCCCGAGCCGACAAAACCAGCGACGGCACCGGTATACAGCTTACTCACATAGGGAACAACTCCATAGATGGCTCCTTCGGAAGCTTGGGTGAACACAGAGAACACACACATGGTGGTAATTGCACCAGGTAGGGTTTGGGCATGGGCAAATACAATGATGAGGGTTCCTTCACAGAGAAGCAGAGTAGACTGCAGCCACAAGCGCCCTCGCATTCCGATCTTCCCATTCAGTCTGTCTGACACGATGCCTCCCACGGCACGTGCGAAAATGTTCATAGACCCATAGATGAAACCGATCTTGGCTCCCTCGGCAGTGTCCAAACCAAACTCAGACTCGTAGTACAAAACGGTGGCGTTGTTCATTACCAACTCGACACCAAAGCAAGCCGCATATTGAATGAAAAGGATCCAAGTATTGCGAGTCACTCCACTTCGCAAGGAAGTAGTGAAGAAAATACGTTCCATAGATCCCAACTTTTTCATTTCACCGTAGTTTCCCAACGGAGCGTCATCACTGATCCAGGGCAAGAGCATTCCCCAGGAAAAGGCGATGACAGCCGGAATGATACAGATGGTTCTCCAAGATTTCTCGGAGTCACCATCATAGTAATTCTCAAAGGCAGGGAAGAGAATGGAACCCATAAAGATCTGTGTCCATCCTCCACCGAGGTTTCCCCATCCACCCACGATACCATTGGCTGTTCCGGAAATATCGCGGGCGAACATACGAGAAGGCCAAAACTGTGCCATGACAAAGGAAGATCCTGCAATTCCAATAAAGAATCGCACAACCGCCAGAGATGCGGCACTATTGACAAGCCCCACCATGGCGGTGGGAATGGATGCCAGCATGAGCACAATGGCCATTGGCCATCTGGCACCAAAGGCGTCACACACTGGACCCATAACAATACGGGTGAAAACTACAGTGCAATCGTTGGTGATACTAGAAGTCCAAACTTCGCGTTTGGTCAAGCCGAGCGTATCACGAATCTCCTTCAACAAGGGAGCTGGCGCGAACCAAATCATAAATGCCAAGAAGAAACTGATCCAAGCACAATGCAGTGACCGCATGTGTGGCCTTGAAATGCTGCACAAATTGATCTTTGTGGCTCGGTCGCCTTCTTCATGGTCTACTGGTACATCGTAGCGAGAGTATTTCGACTGGGGAGATCCCTTGAGAGGATCACGCCTACACGCCTCCCATTCCAACTGTACTCGAAGTGCCTCCTGCTCAAGAGGATCCAGAGGGATCTCCACCACCTGAGTTGCGTTATTGTCGCCGCCGCTTGGCGTCTCTGCTGTCGGTTCCGTCATTCTATTCTTGGTAGTAGAGACCTTTGTGGAATCGTCACCGCCCTGCTTGTCGCTGCAAGAAGGAGAAAGGGACAGTACTACGGAACCACCGTCCACCACCACCGTACCTGCTAAAAGGTACAGTACTTTCTTTCAGAAGCGCCATTGGGCGGGGGAGGTCAAACTTCTTCTTCGAAAGTGGGGAAGTTTCGCCAAAACTATTAAATACGTGATGACTTGACATGTCGCACCAGGCGGGATTTGCAGTTAGTGATGTCATGTCGCCATTGCTACTACCACTACATCCGTCGTAGTAGCAGCAGCGACTTTTCAACACCATTGACACGAGGAGGATTCGTGTAACGCTAAATAATCGATGATGACCAAACAAACTTCCGGAGGAGTTGTGGTAGCAGAAGAACCCCGGGCTCTTTCACGAGTACGTACTGACAAGAGGTACGATGATGAGGATACATACCGTACTGTACAGTAGTAATCTGTACTATAAGTACACATCATACCTCCAACTGGTTGCACAACAAGACGATCCACTGATGACAATGAACCAGTACGAGTACTCGAAGAGCACAGGAATAGCATGTAATCAACTTGTATCCAAATCTCTTTCGTTTCAAAGTGTATTCACGGGCTGGTCTACCTAGTTCATGCTCTGAGACAGAACACTGCTCTCCTCTGCCTACATCGGTAGTTCTGAGTGTGCCTTTTCGCCATACACACTCTCAATTCGTAGTACTACCGGTGAAAGAAGCAGTTCTATTCTCACCGGGATGATATTGGTATTCTTGTCCACGCAGTTTTCATATTGTTGGTTTGATTGAGAAGGAGGGTTGTTGTAGAACCTGGTGGACGAGTGGAAGAACGTGAAACGGGGGAGGAGGAGGAATTCGTGTTGTTGTAAATAAAAATGCGAATCTTCTAAACTGAAGCAACAGGGAACCTCGTGATGTACTTATTATTGATACCAGAGCAGTGCACACTTACCACGACGAACGGTATTGCTAAAACTACCTACCTAGTAGTACTCGTACTAGTAGTAGCTAGTACTAGTAGTTCGCAACGATCTGTAGTACCTGTAGAGCGACATCCAGTGAAACAACGCACAGAGGATTGTGGATAACAGGAGTGTGTACGCAACTACGGTACGACGTCATCAACAGGAAGAGGTGGATGTTGTTGAACAACGTACCATATCGGAACCTCCTTTCAACACTCACGCTTTCACTCCGAGCAGAAAACGAAAAAAAGCTCAAAGACAAACAAATCCCGTCCTACGGAGCCAGTCTTATTTTCTAGTAGGCAACGACATCGATCACGACAGATTGCAACATGACATCTCACCTTTTGGTGTTGGCAATTTGTGTTCTGATAATCCCAAGTCGTGCACTGCATTTTGGATTCCTCAGCGGTGCCTCTGCCTTCTTTGAACCCATTGCT
>WXVQ01000110.1:0-13724 GCA_013372465.1 Nitzschia sp. Nitz4
TTCCATCGCTGAAGCGCTGGGTGATCCGGTGCCTGAACCCTGGTCATTGAAGGGGCACCTTCTCACCTGAGGCTGTGCGTTGTGATTCATCGGGACTACTGTCACATATCCAAACCAACCAACACTACATACCCACCCCATATGCCTACCCTGAACTCCTCCCGACTACATTGTATCAAAATGCGATCGGAATTGCTAGCTAGAGAGAGATAGAATTGATTGACACATTCAAAAAGAATTCAAACAAATCCATGTCACTTCTTTGACACATTTGCAAACTTCACTTGGACATTGACGCGGGAAGGTTTAGAAACTAGTAGCGTCAAGGCTAGTTTCAATCTGAACGGTTCTCTCTACAGTGCTCAAACTACATGAAAAACTATTGGAAGTAAGTGCCATGAGGTGAAAGGGAAGAATCAAGGCATGCAATATCCCATAGTTGACTGTCGTTGATAGTGGTAGTAACTATCCGTTGCGACTCTTCAACTATAAGGACTGTTGGCCAAATGATTTCCCATCGCCACAAGAAGCTCCCAACCTCTCCACCAACGTGTGGTTGTCTGTACTTCATGCGTTTGATTGCACGAAGCTTGCGACGTCGTCTGCGATATTGTTTGGTCTTATTTGTTTGGCAGGCGCGCATTTCTGGCGACGTAGCGACTAGCCCACCACAACTCTACTATTCCCACCACCTCACTCCTCACACAAAAGCAACAACCTCGAACTGAGAAACCCTATTGCAGAAAGTGCATCCTGATCTGGTTCGGAGCGGAAAGTACCTTTCCCTTCAAGGATTGTTCTCTAGATCCTTGAGTTTGACTCCTCTCAAGTTTGTGGCAGACCCTCTTTCGGGTTACCTGAACGCCTGCTGCCTGCTGTAATGTGGCCTGCGACTCATCCATCGGAGGAGCTGGACGATGAAGCCGATGAACACACTCCCTCCGAACCAATCTGTGGCCCGGGTCTAGTGCATGGCTCTGGTCAACCTCCGCCAGCAGCCGCTGCCCCCCATGCCATGCCTCGAAACGTTGAGGGTGGGTCCACCCCGCACTCACTACATGGAAATCATCATCTCCTTGAACAACCATCAATAGATGCTACAGGTGGTAGTACTACTGCCACCACCACGTCGTTTCCCGTGAAGAAGAACATTCAAGAAGCTAAGGACTTAGCCTTTCCGTTTCGTCTGTATGATATGCTTGAAGACGCGGAGAGGCTTGGTTTTGATCACATCGTATCCTGGGGGTGAGGAACCAATAGGTTCCATATCCATGACAGAGCTAGCTTTACAAATGAAGTGTTGCCAAAATACTTTGCCGAAAGTAATTACTTGTCGTTTCAGGCATGTCACATGATCGCACAAACGACGTTATATTGAAAAATCTAGCGCGTTCCTGAGAGAACATTTGCTTTGTTGCCGTAAAGAGATCATTGCGTAGGTATGGTTCCGCGATCGAGACAAAGGTACGTCAACGAGGGGTTGTGCAGAATGGTCGGCAGTTGGTATTCGCCTTTTTGCAGTCTGTCCTGACAAACAGAATACTGACATCACCCGATTGACATTCCAGGATCATATGCACACCAGCAATTTGTTCGAGGAAATAGAAATTGATGCCATTTGATCAGACGACTGAAATTTAAAGCAAGGCGTGGAGGACCAATCATCATCCCACCCCCTCCTTCTTCGACCACTAAAGGTGGGGATGACCAGGCGAGCCTCGAGGCCCAGGCAGCATCCTTGAAGAACCCACCAGCTTCTTCTGCTACTATCGCTCAAGCTGCAGGTAGTGACAATCATTCTCGTCACATACATGATCCATCCATACACTGTTTTGGTGGGTTCACCGCACAATCTGCGCCACAGCCATCAACTGATACCACAGGTAGCAGTCCATCTTCGGAGGAGACCTTTCCGTTTCGTTTGTATGATTTGCTCGAAGATGCCGAGTCACTGGGTATTGATAGCATCATCTCCTGGGATCAAGGCACCAACTGGTTCCATGTCCACGACAAAAAAAGCTTCACAAGTGACATCACACGGAAAAAACTGTTGCTTTGTGGCGGATTCGGGACGCTTGTGGTAAGTTGAAGATATGCGCGCTTGACGTGAATGTTGAAATATTTGTAATGTTCCTGAGAATATTGTTGTGTTTGTTGTAAACAGAAAAAATTGAAATTACATGGCTTTGAAAGAGTAACACACGGTACAAACAGAGGTGCGTTGACGAGGAGTCGTTTGGCGTAGTTGGCAATTACAACTATCCTTTGGCAGAGTAGTCCAAACACACAGTTTGCTATGAAACTAACATCACTCGATTGACATTTCAGAAGCATTCTGTCAACCGAACTTTGTTCGGGGAAATAGGCAACTTTGCCATTCAATCACCAGGGAACCGGGAGCAACCTTGAAGAATCCACCAACTTCTTCTGCTCTAATAGCTCAAACAGCTGCTGATAGTGAAAATCATTCTCACCGCGATGGGTTCACCACACAATCTGGGTCACAGTCAACAACAGATACTACAAGTGGCTGTGCTGGTGCAACCTCGACATCGGAGGAGACCTTTCCATTTCGTTTGTATGATCTGCTTGAAGACACCGAAAGACTTGGTTTGATTCACATAGTTTCTTGGGTTGATGGGACCAACTCGTTCTTTGTCTACAGCCCAGCCAGTTTTGCCGGTTTCATCATGCCAACATACTTTGACTCAAGGATATACAGTTGGTTTACGGTACGGCAAAGAGTGGTGCATACGACGTGATGTAAATTTGATTGTCATGCTCCTGAGAATATTCTATTGCTTGTTGTATATAGGAACAATTGAATTTTACACGGTTTTGAAAGAATAACGCGCGGTCTAAACAAAGGTACGTGTTCATAGCAGTCGGCAGAAGGCACAGGCTTTTGATACAGGATCAGACACTGACATGACCCAATTGAAATTCCAGGAGCATACAGTCACCCGAACTTCGTTCGAGGAGATAGGAAACTCTGCCATTTGATCACTAGGCGGCTGCAAAAATCGGTTATTATAGATCAAGCTTTTGCCTATGATCATCGCCGCAAACAGAACCCATCCGTGGGCATGCCGCTTGGATTCAACGCACAACCTGCTCCTAGGGTAAATATACAATCTGAGCTGAATCTGCATAACGTTATTGAGGGGGACAATCGGACTGCTACTAAGGCTGGCAGCACGTTTCTGGGTCATGGTATTGAAAGCGGGAAAAGTGTCACTGCGCCAATGGATCTCTACTCGAAACAACAACGAATTAGAGCCACTAATAATCATGATAATTCGGCGAGTATCGGTCTTGCAGGTGATGAGGAACCCAAGAAGCAGCTGAAGAATCTCCTACCAAATACTGAAGACTCCGCAAATGTTCAATGGATTCCACAGCATGCCACTGTGCTTGCCGAGTATGCAAACATCGTATTAGGTAGACAGGGCGGTGGCCGTAGCGTCCCTAACTCCAATGAGCCAGGTGCCAAGCGACGCAAACTGTCTACCACTCAGGAGGAATCGCTGATCTTTCCAGATGACAAAACAAGCATACGACAGGTTGACAAGACAGCGACAACTAGTACCACAAGTTCAGGACCTCAATTTTGTATGGCTGCTGGTTTCAGCATTCCATATCCCAGAACCGTTTGGGTTGACGACATAGATGCGCATGAAATGATTTGCCAAATCTCAAGTCGACGTAGTTCACATGCCAGCATGGATAGTGCAAAGGGGACAGTGTCAGACTCAGCCATACCTGAAACAACAAGAAGGGTGGATACCAAAGGTGCCCCCAGAGACGAGATACTTGTTCCGCAAGGACCGCTGCTTTCTCAAAGAGTCTTGTCAAGGCATTTTTTCCCTTGCTGCTGTCTTTCTTGCTTTGTGAACCTTTTTTTCAATAGGGATCACGGAACGCGACGTGTTGAAAACTCCAAACTTCGCACATTCCAGAATTGTTACATTCGAGGGGAGCTGGTATGTCCACAATGCCAACTGTTTCTTTTGTCTCTAAACCTCATCATCGCCCCTGTTGCCCTTTACAGCTAGGAAAGGGTTCCTTTGGTGAAGTTTATCAATGTGGAGAGAGAGGCAAAGAATCACAATGGGCTGTGAAGCACGTACGGAATCGTCATCACATGATACGGAAAGGTCGCGATTATTTGAAGAACGAACTAAAGATATTGAGAATGCTCCATTCTGTGAAGTCTGTAGTTGACATGCGGGAATATTTCGAAGAAGACACTTCCTGCTTTGTTGTTTTGGAGTTATTACGGGGTAAAAGTTTGTTTGATCGTTTGGTTCAGGGCAGAACGTTCAACGAGCGAGATGCGCGAGATTCTTGCAGGTGCATTTTGGAAGCATTGAAGTACATGCATGATCGCCGTGCCGTTCATCGAGATTTGAAACCGGAAAACATTTTGTTGGCGGTGAGTATGCACTTGGGACTTAGGAGTTGATGACCATGATGTTGTCCTCATTGTGTACCATGCTTCTCCAGGAGGCAAACAATTTTGGATCTGTCAAGATTTGTGACTTTGGCTTTTCGCGGGTTCTTACAAGGCAAAATGAATGCCGCACCTTTTGTGGAACCCCAGGTTATATGGCACCGGAAGTTTAGGAGAGTTCGCATCATCGTGCATACGATGTCAATGTCAACATGTGGAGTTTTGGAGTTGTGTTGTTCGAGTTACTGGGAAGATACGAACCAGAAGGGGAATGTATCACATGCATCCAGAGAGGTGGGGATCTATCTCCCACTCAGCAAAAGACCTGATACACCGTTGTTTGACTATCCACCCCGACAAGCGCATTGATGCAGGCGCTGCTTTATCGCATCCTTGGATGAGTTGTGGGACTCACAGAAACCACGGCGCGAGACCCTGGTACGTCCTCCTTTCAATAGTTTTGCAGAGAATGCAAACACCTCACGAAGTGTTATGTGGTGACAACCATATAGAGCGTTGCCGACAATGAAGTTCTTTCGATGGTGGAGTCGGGCCATGATTCTGGCCTGGGGGAGAGTAGCAGCCAAGGCACTGAAGACTTCAAGCTTGAGTTTACAGATGTGTACCAAATGATCGCGGAGGTAGGTATCGGAGAATTTCTTGGGTTGTTGTACTACATTATTTCTTTTCTCACAATATGTCCTTCGTTCTAAATACGCACAGGGGCTTTTTTCCAGATTCCACGTAGCATCCAGCAGAATGTCGAATCGCAAGTTTATCGTCCGGAAAATGGAACATCACCTTCTCACGCCCTATGGTAAGGCTGCCTTGAACCAAGAAATCACAGCCCTCAATTCCATCGCGAGGACTTGCGGCAGTATGCTACGGAGTATTCAGTCTAGTGACCTCAGCGATTGGACGAGCGAGGTCTCGACGGATGCCAGGGAACTGCTGCAACGCATGATGACCGTAAATCCCAAGGAACGAGTGAGGGCTGACGTTGCATTGGCTCACAAATGGCTACCTGGTCGTCATGCTTATGACGGTTGTGCTCGTTCTAGAGATTGTTGCTGTCTTTTTTATTTTAGTGGTTGGTGTCGACCATCCCACTCGACCATCCCACCGCGTGGGTAGGTGGTTAGTTAGTGCTGTATAATTACATATTTTAACATGTACATACGTATATGAGGTTGAAGGCGACATCCTCGGAGATCAGGCGTTTGGGTGACACAAAAGCGCAAACAAAAGTGACCATATCGTGTCGTAGTGACATCCCATTGGAGGAGGTGAATCCCTTCTGGTCTCGGAAGCCTGGAGTGACCGCACCTATTAGGATTTTGGCAAGTCTCCAATTATTCGTGTCGATTGGTGCTCGTGGTGGTTGTATTCGTTGTTTCCTTGATATCCCAAGTGTTGAATAGCTTTTGGAATTGAGGTAACAAGAAATCCGTAAACAAGCCGATACTGGAAGTCTATTTGTGGTAGAATCGCCCAATAAATTGACTGAATTGCGTTTGATTTTCCTGTGGAAGCCAGAGCAACCTTGGTGAGCAGTGTTCCGTTGTGAATTGCTGTCGCGCTAATCGTTTGTTTCCAACAGCGACGACTAGAACTGCTGGTAGAAGAATACACACAAGAGAAGGTACGCAGGAGTATTCCTGTTGATTTCTACGCAAGACTATGGGATGCGGAGCTTCCAAAGACCAAACTGCCGGACTGGCAGGAAATTTCTTTGGAGAGGAAGACGACGATGTTCCTGAAGTCCGAAGACCCTTGACGGCACACACGTCTGTCATGGAATCTAACAAACGCGAAGGAGTTGACAGTCGCCCCTACATGTCGCCTATGAGTATGGTGCAGTCGCCTCCGCCAGCCACAGCAACGGCTCCTACTTCCAATGTCCAGCAAGATAGGTCGCCGCGTACCCCGGTGCAAGAGAAGCCGTGGAAGTCTCCGCTTCCGGAATTCACTCCACCTCCACCGCATCCCAAGACAGCTTCTGCCTCACAGCCTCATACCACTGCGAACACATCGGCTGCGCATCGAGAGGCAGCTCAAGCCAAGAAGCGACAGGCACATACCAAAAAGACAGAATTCAAAGCTCCACCCAGTGCTGAATCCTTTGTCTTTAATCCCAACAACAGCAGCAACAGCAACAGCAACAGCAATACTTCTCAAACAAGAGTCAATGAGACTCCCGTACCGCCGCCTCCACCTCCCCCGGTAACGCAGTCGCAGCCACCGCCTCCTCCTGCCGCCTCCTTTGTCAGTACTTCGACCAAACCTCCTCGTGTGTTGCAAGATGATGACTTTTCTGTTGCACCCAGTTTAGATGTTCAAATGCGAAGTGTCGTCAAGACCAAGTTTGATGAAATCTATGAGCGAGGAACCAAGGTACGCATATGTGGATGGCTGCTATCATTGTAGCTTTTGTTTGCTGCTTGTTTGTATGCATTATCCCTTCTAACCCATCCCCATTTACATTTCCTTAGTTGGGATATGGAGCCTTTGCTGTCGTCTTTATTGGAATTCACCGTCCTACCAAACAGACCTATGCCATCAAGCAAGTGGATCGGTCTAAAATGTTCTGGGGAGAACGGGATGCCCTCAAGGATGAAATCAAGAATCTCCAAGCCGTCCGGGATGGTCCCAATATTGTCCAATTGTATGAAGTCTTTGAAGAAAAGACGTATTGCTATCTGGTCACCGAACTCATGTCGGGGGGAGAATTGTTTGATCGGATTATTGAAAAGAAAACCTTTTCGGAGAGTGAGGCAAGAGATTGTTGTCGATGTGTCTTGAGTGCCTTGCAATATATGCATTCCAAGCGTGTGGCGCATCGGGATTTGAAACCGGAGAACTTGTTGTTGGCGGTACGTTGTTTTGCCTCTCTTTCTGGTGGTTTGAAATAGTGATTTCACGGAATACTCACTCAGTGCTTTGCCCTCCAGACGCAAAATAGTTTGCTCCCCGTCAAGTTGGCTGATTTTGGGTTTGCCAAGTCAGTGGAACGTAAGAATGGGTGCCGAACCCTTTGTGGTACTCCTGGTTACTTGGCTCCCGAAATTTTGGAACGATGGCCTGCCTATGATGTCAAGTGTGATGTTTGGAGTGTGGGTGTCATTTTGTTTCTGCTTCTTGGAGGGTATCTTCCATTTGATGACGATGATGAAGATAAGGTCTTTGACAGGACCCGAAATGGACAATACGACTTTAGACCGCAATTCTGGCGTCATATCTCGAGTGGTGCCAAAGATTTGGTGGCTAGATGTTTGACGATCAATCCCAACAAACGTGTCAATGCAACGGAGGCTTTGAAGCATGAGTGGATGGCAGAAGATGACTCAGACCTAGCCACTCACACAGTGGATGTTGACAAACTCAAGAGTGTCATGGTGGCCAAGCGCAAGATGCGAGCTGCAGTCAACACGGTACGTTCCCATTTCTGTACAACCTCTACATTGTACGACATCGCTCCTCACTTTCAATATGCTACTTCTTCTTTCAGCTCATGGCGGCCAATCGACTCAAGCAACTCAATGACGACTTCTCCACTTATATGGAGAAGCGCCAAGGAGGTTCGATCGTTTCCCAATTTTCCTATATGACAGGTGCTACCAAATCTGGTCACACTCGATACAATGAGGATAGTCCTAGTGGCAAACCGTTCAAGACCTTTTTCAAAGTCGGTGACTTGTTGGCGGAAGGGAACGCTTCCTCTATCTTTGAATGTACCCGTATTTCCACTCAGATGCGATATGCTGTGAAACATGTGTACCTGAACAAGCTGGATAACAAAGGTCTCCGAACGATCAAGGAGGAAGTATCGGCATTGAAATTGCTCCGTGGAGGTCCTCACATTATTCGTCTCTATGATGTGTTTCAAGAGCCAAATGATGTATACATGGTATTGGAACGGGTTCAAGGTGGTGATCTAATGTCTCGTATTGTTCAAAAAGAAGTCTACACAGAACGTGAAGCGCGTCAAGTGTGCCGTCTTGCTCTATCTGCCATTGACTACTGTCATCGAAAGAAAGTGGCACATCGTGACATCAAACCTGAGAGCTTTCTTCTTGTGGTGCGTATTTCATGAACCTTTTTCGTTTGCGTGTTAATGTACAGTCTCTTATGAATCCAATTTGTTGCAGGAAATGGGCGACGATACCAGTGTGAAAATCGCTAATTTTGGATTTGCCAAAAAGGTTCCGCATGAAAATGGTTTGAGGACGTTGTGTGGAACGCCACAATATGTTGCTCCTGAGATTCTGGAAAGGAAAACTAGGGGATACGATCAGAGATGTGATGTTTGGTCGCTTGGAGTCCTGGCCTACGTATTATTGGCTGGATACCCTCCGTTTGAGGGTGTTCTCCAAAGTTTAGCGAAAGAAATTACTTCCGGAGACTTCGAATTCCATGAAGAGTATTGGACTGATGTTTCCCAATCCGCCAAAGAAATGATCTCGAAAATGCTAGTCGTTCGACCTGAGAGTAGGATATCGGCACAAGATGCTCTGTCATGCGAATGGATGAAAGTGGAAGATGAAGCTCTGATCGCCAAGGATCTCAGCCAAACACAAGAGTCTATGAGGAAGCACTGGAAGCCGACAAACGTATTGAAATCAGCGGTCAACACGGTATGTATTGAGTGTTCCTTGGTTGGACTATCTTCACGACTTGCTCATGCTGTGTACCTCGTATCATCACCGTAGATTATTGCCAAGAACAAATTCCAGTCCATTGCAGGGATGGTCGAACCCAACCCCTTGGAGCAGTCCATGGGAATGATCCTCGACGACGAGGAAGAGTTCGCGGACACATACACTTGGGGTGAGCAAATTGGGGTTGGAACGTTCTCTGTTGTGCATCTGGTAGCCAACAAGCAAACGAACGAGGAGTTTGCTGCTAAGCGCGTCACTAGAAAGGACTTGCATCCCAGTGATGCTGTTGCTTTACATGATGAAATTGCCTCGCTGCAACAGGTTGCCGAGTGTGAGCACATTGTGAGATTGTATGATGTATTCGATGAGCCTGACTACACGTACCTGGTATTGGAATGCATGAGAGGTGGTGATTTGATCGACCGTATCATTGAGAAACGGCACTACACAGAATTTGATGCGAAGGAGGTGAGCCGCAAACTTCTATTGGCAGTGGAGTACTGTCATGCAAAGAAGATTGCCAATCGCAATTTGAAGCCAGAAAACCTACTCCTCAAAGCAGGAAGTGATACGGATGTGAAGATCAGCGATTTCGGCTATGCGAAAACAGTGACGTTTCCAAACTGTCTCCGAACGCAGTGTGGAACAGAAGGATATGTCGCGCCTGAAATTTTGGAGCACCGACCTGCCTATGACATTCCTTGTGACATGTGGAGTCTTGGGGTGATCATTTACATTGTATTGGGAGGATATCGACCTTTCCGTGGGGAAGGAGAAGAGGTGATGCGACAGATTCGATATGGTGAATACAAATTTCACAAGAGATATTGGAGTCATGTTTCGGACGATGCTAAGAATCTGATCACAAGGATGTTGACGGTAGATCCAGAAAAGCGTATTACTGCCAAGAACGCCTTGAATAGCCGGTGGATGAAGGCCAACCAGTCCGACCTGGACAGGAATGAACTTTCCAACAACATGCAAGATCTGAAGAACTTGAAACAAGCGAAGGCCAAAGTCAAGAATGCTGTCAATACAATTATTGCCACGAACAAGCTCCAGAGTCTAGGGGGCATGCGAGCTTGGCAAGATTTCTAGAGTTTCATGGGAGTGGTGGTCGATGGGGAAGTTCCAGCATAGGAATTTCATGGTCGCCAAGCTCTTGTACCATACAAGTACAACTATTTGTAGTTCGTTTGTTGAGTGTTGCCTAGTTTCTGTAACTTGAGATTTGTGTTGCGTGGATTTAGCATGATTACTCCAATTCTACAACATGACAAAATGGGCCCATATCCGACTGGAGCTCCAATCCTTGTCGCTTGCCAAAACTTCCGGACACAACCTCAACCAATGAACAATATTTGGATTCGACCGGAACCGTGAGTGCCACCGGTTCATCTTTCTTCAACTCATTGGATGCGTTTGGCAACGAAGAGTTTGCGACTCCTCCCTTTTCCAGAAACTTGGAGTGACGTTTTACATGCGCTTCGTAAATCTTTTTCAACTTCTTGGCTGCAGACTTGGTCAGGGGCTCCCCTGAAGCTAAGGTTATTGGAAACAGATTATCCTCGTCATACGATCCGTACAGGAGAGAATGTGGGGGATGAAACAAATCATTGGGTGGAATACTGGAATCTGGGACTGAGTTCGCCTGGTTGTTGCCCTTGGACGTAGTTTGATGAGGAGCTTTGTCCCCGTGACAGACAGCTAGGTGATCATCCAAAATCGTTCGCACATTCCCCACGAACATATCATACAATGCTTCACCTTCTGATTTGGAGATCTGATCTCGATATTGAATGGATTTTCCGAGCCTTTTTACCTTGGCAGTCAGATTGGCTTGAGGGACTAGCACCAACGACAAAGATACGGTTCCACTCTCACCCAGGTCGGAAAGTCGTTCCGATGAAAGTTGTAAGAGACTCTTTGCCACTGATCCATCGCCCCAAGCACCCAATGTAAGAACTGGAAGGTTTAGAAGAGTCTTCGCTGCTTGTTCGACTTTGGTTGGAGTTGCTGTTGCGGCGAAGCTGACATACGCCAGAAGTCCTGCAGCTTGTGGAGGGTTTTCTGTGGAATCGATTGGTGCTGCGTGTCCTACTGTCACCACTTCACTCTCGTTAATCAATAGTTTTGCCTGTCGGTATCGCTGGATGACCATACGAATGGCTGGTCCGCTGGAAGTTTTGTCCGTTTCATCGGCCATGGTCGCAACGTGGTGAGAAACAGGATTTGTGGCAGCGGTCGATCATGTGCACTCGGGATTCTATTCGTGTATAAATGAAAGAATACACTAAGTGTTACTGCTACAGAATGCATGGCTTTTCTGTTGAAATGACAACTGATGATGGAATCACAAAGCTACCGAAACGAACGGCGTTGTTCAAGGATTGGCTCAATGGAGCGCAATATCAAGGACGAACCCAATCCCAGGAAAAGCGACAGAAACGTCCAAGAAGAGGCCCACCCAAATTGTCCCAGGACACGAGTGTTCACGGCCAACGCTTGGGAAGTAAACAGAAACCCAGCTGCGTCTACGAGTGATAGAGCAACGGCTTTGTCCATGGGGAATACCACACTAGAAACCAGAGTGGGTACTTGTGAAAATTGGAACGACACACTGTAGGCTGCTAGACCTGAAAAGACTGCCACCATGCTTGCCTTCAGATAAGGCAAAGGAACACTTGCAATGATGGAACACAATCCAAGACCAAGGAACGATCCAATCGCCGTGAAGTAGTTTCGTTTCAATAGGGCCATTTGATCCGCGACACGTTCCATTTGGGAAAACAAGGTACCCTGTCGCAGTCCCAACAAGTATCCAACGGTGATCGAGGAGGTCAACGTTGCACAAATGGTTCCTGTGATTGTTGAATTTTTGTGAGCAAAAAGGAAAGCATCCAGATATCAAACAATGAGATACCAAACAGAAAAACTCACGTGAAAAGCCTGTTACTTGATTCAAGAATGGAATCAACAAGCGGTCACTCTGCCGGACAATATAGCCCAAGGAATGCCCGACGCCAACCATCCAAAACATGCGATTGGTCAAGACAGACCTAAGAATCAACAGAGGGTTAGAAGAACTCCTTTCTTGTACATTGCTTCTCTGGAAGCGGCTTGGTGTCGGTGTCGACAGAGTTGACTTTGGTACTCCTTGAATCATCGAAAGTGCACCTAACACGGCCGCCCCCGCTCCAATCTGGGTGACCGTTCTCCAAGATCCAGTCAGGTTGAGCATGGTAGCCCCCAACGTTTTCGCTGCCAATGTCCCATAATAGCTTGCAAAACTCATCAGTGCAATCCCACGTGCCAATGCCTTTGGAGAGTCCTTGTACGTTTCATCCAACACCATACATATAGAAGTCCATTGGATGCTGGAAAGAAACTCAAAGGCCATCAAAAAGAACCCGATTGACGGCATGTACGACGTACAGCTCATCGTTGCAAGAAGGCCAGCCAACGCTACCAGGTACAACCAACTAGCTGTACGTCCCCCAAGATGTTGCACCACAAAACCATTAACGACTTTCCCGATAGCCCCTCCTAGTGGAGCCATGCTGGCTACGGTACTTTCAAATGCGTTAGATGCACCAGTACCAGCGAATGAAGCACTGGCCAAGGCAGGAACTGTCACAACAGAAAGACTCATGGCAAACATGTTGCAAATGTAAGCCAAAGCCAAGAAAATATCTGTTCTTTGGATTGGAGGGAGTACTTGAGCCCTTCGGAGACGTGGCGCAAAAATCCGATCTCTCCAATGGTTCCTGGAGTTAGTTTGTTGTGTCGGACCGACAGAGGCCTTGCCCATTGGGGGAAGTGGCGGCGGAGTAAAGGGTTTTTGGACCACGGGTTGTTGGTGTACCTCTTTGCTGGGAATGGCCCAATCATCGAACCTCGACTGTGAAGTGATATCCCCAAATTCTAGACGATGCGTTGCATGGGAAGGACGTTGCGTATGGGAAGAAGAATAATTGATTCCCTTTGGTTGTGCCCAGGCCACAGCCATTCCTGAGCGTAGAGATGAAACTGATGTATCCCGTCTCTTTACAATCCCAGAAGAGTCTCCATTTTGCTGAAGCGGGAAGAACCCTCGTTTGGTCAAACTGGAAACTGCGACGAAGATTCTGACAAGAACTTGCATGGACAATCTAGATTTGGGCAGTGGGTGTTACCAAGATCCCGGTAGCAAGGGCTATGAAAGAAACGAGTATTGTTGTGCTTGACTAAAAGCTGAAGTCTAAGGGGGCATCATTCAATTATCAAAAGTTGTGGCTCACTTGTCATACATTCAACAGAGAAGAATTCTCAGATTCTTGGGAGAAATCAGGGACGTCACAAGTCAATTCCGGAATTTTTTCCAAACTGCCGACGACGAATGGACAGCAGGGCCTCTTCGTTGACACCTCCACGTGGGTGGATGTGCGATTACCCATTGACCTCCAGCACCAATTCTTGTGGAACACTTGAAGCATTTTCCTGCTGAATTGGCATCAAGAAAGGTAGGCTAGAGTATTCCAGCAGTGTGTGGTTGATAGAAAGGGAGGAAAATAGTTAAACGTATTCCTACAGGAATCAATATACAATATACCCCTACTGGGACTTCAATGTGC
>WXVQ01000110.1:13801-66327 GCA_013372465.1 Nitzschia sp. Nitz4
GCTGGATACAGCGTGTAGATACTCCATCATGTAGTTGCTTTTCCTGAAAGTTTTCTGTATCTCCCATTTCCTCTTCACTGTTTTGCTTCACCTCCTCTTCTGGAAGTAGTGGCCGTCAGTTAGACCGGCCCGCGCGCGAGCTTGGTCAGCTATTGTTAGACAATACGATAATCCTGGGACAGTCCTAGGCTTATGTAATAGCTTTAGCGATGATCTCATTCAATTCACATAAACAGGGAGTGAGGCTGAAGTACCCCCTATTCATCACCAACATCACCATCTTCGCAATTGTTGTTGCAGCACTCTTGGAAGACAAGACAAGGATCATCTTTTTTCCGAAAAGTAACAATACTCATAGCCTTGTAGATTTGGCAATTTTAGATTTGACACAATGAAGCTTCTGCATCTATTATTCCTGGCTTTGACGCTTGGCGTCGCCAACGCCGAACAACGAAATAGTGTCTCCATCACATACGAATTTCAATTGGAGGTTGGGAAGATCTCCATTGCTGGAACGACAGAAGAGGTGCTGACGGAGATGGATAGTGAAATATTGGGAGCACTACAGCCGAACCTCCCTACCTTGTCGGAAGAAACAGGTCTACCATTGGTTCAATTTGAATCGATCAACAGCGAAATTTTTTCTGCATGTTTCACCAACAATGACGAATGCTCGCTAGTTCGATCAACCATGACTATTTCCTTTGAAGGAGACAAACCGGAGCATTCTGTGGTGTTTGTTTCTCTCAGAATGGTGCAAGATTACTTGAATGAGGTATCGGACACCCTCAACAGCATCTGGACCACGTTCACCTATCCATCCATGGTGTCTTCTTTGGCTCAGTTCCAAATGAAAGTGGTACATGCTCCCATGAATGACACAGAAAAACAAGTATTGGAAGAAACGTTTGAAGAAGTGTTCGGTGCCATCATTTTTGCCATGGAAGGAGATACTGAAGTTGCCCAAGCTGATTTCTTGTACCAAAACTTATTGGGCCTGGAAGACGATGTATTTGCTCAGGGAGGCTCTGTGTTGTCGACAGACATGCAAATTGCTGGATACTGCCGAGACTGTTCTGCCGATGATTTTGAAACTGTTGTAGTGAATGTTATTGAGGACAACATGGCGGCCTTCCGAAACAAGCTCATCCTAAACTCCAACAAGCTGGGTAGTACCTATTTTGATACGGTGGAGTCCATTACCTTTGATGTACCTGAGTTGCCTACGTCGCTTCCACCCATTGGAGATTTGTCCATCTTTGATGAGGATCCTCCTCAAGTGAAAAACAGGCAACCTTGGTTCCTTTGGGTTGGTATGACCCTCGCCATTTGTGTGATTGGATTTGGTGGGTACGGACTGGCTGTCGAAGATGAATACGAAAAAGACGACCAATTCAGCACGAGTGAGAGCGAAGGGAACATGTCTGGGTTTGTTTCTGACGAGGAAGGAATCGACGATATGGAAGAAAATTCTGAGATTGGTGGACCAGGGGAATATGAAGTTGCCACAGCATCTGGGGATGACGCCGAGAGCAACTACGAAGTACTGGTGCTCTAGGCTTGCGTAGAACCAAGCCTTGGTTTGTCGAACTTGCAGCCACTGTTCTGAGCATTTCCTCGTGATTGTAACTATTACTACTAAAACTATACAATATCTCCAGTCGGTAGTTATCATGAACTGGTGGCGGATCTACTGCTTTGTTATCACATCGTACTACACCAAACAAAGAACGATTCGAAAACTACTACATTGGACTATTCGAATAGTCTACAATATTGCCAAGTTGTCATGAGGACGGTTCTGCTTCTTCATCTTCTTCCAACATTTGTTGAGTAAAGGCATCAATTTGTTCTTGGGTCAATTCTGCAGGAGGAGGTGGGGTGGTTGGCTCGACATCATGATTAAAGTGCGTCGAATGGAGTTCTGCCTCGACACCGGCCTGCAAGAACTCCCGAATGAGCTCAATGTGTCCATTCTTCATAGCAACGTAGATGGGAGAATATTCTTGATAGGAACCATCCTCATCCCTCCATTTCTCAAAATCGTATCCCTGGGCAATCAACTCTTGGACCTTTTCGACATCTCCCATGCGACTGGCCTTGATCATGATTTCATCGACATCACCATTCAAAGCAGAGTACATATCAACTTTTCCCTTGAGCAACTCAACAATTTCTGTGTGTCCCTCTTCTTTGGCATAATCCAATGCATCTTGATCCACCTTGGCTCCCCGTTCCATCAACAATCGAACCACGTCCAAAGCACCAGCGTTGCTGGCCCACTGAAGCGGAGTATAGTCATCATCATCCAACACGTTTAGGAAAGCAGGCTCCTTGAAATGATCCAACAAAGCCTCGACAACATCCACTCGTTGGTAATCAACAGCAACAAACACCAAGGGGGACTCAAAGGAACGAGCTTCGGCATCAGTCCAGGGACGAAGCTTGGACCACTCTTCGGACTGGGAAGGAGCTTGACAACAGGATTCCATCCAACCTCGAAGCGTATCGATATCACCCTCTCTGCAGGCATCTACAATTCGTTCATCTGTGTACTCGCTGGTCATGATTTCAATGGCTCAATCGTGTTGCTGTTGTTGTGTACTTGTATCACACAAGTCGTGCAACAGAAAAAGTGGGGGACGGCAATAAAATTCTCGCTTGGACGTGGATGGCTTTGCACATCGTGACGTTTTGTGTCACGCACGACGGCAAGACAAGTGGACACACTGGTTCGCGCAATCGTGCGCTGTCTTCTCTTTCTTCAAGTCGACGATACTTGTTGGGCATTTTTCTTCTTCTTGTCACTTTTATAGAGCGCTTCTCGTTGCCAAGGTTGGCTTCACTGCAACTGCATTTGATTCCGTCGTTCGTTTGTTTCCTTCGGAAATAGAAATACAACCGCAAACTCATTGACTCTACTCGGAGATTATATCCCATCATCCTCATCATGTTCACTCGTACTGCTACCACATCCAAATTGATCAAGGCATCTGCCTTGAGAATTTGTCGGCGTCATCACATCTTGTCGACAACCCGAAAAGCCCTCCCTCGCCTTTTCGAAACTGCCCAATCCCCATCGGAATCCAAACAAGGCTTCCGATTCCAACCCTTGCGTCAATTTTCTGCCGACCCAGTTGCTGTGGATAACTCTGAAGGTGTTGTGACGGCCAAATTGAATGCCTTGATTGAAAAGGGAGAAGTTCAACCCGATGATCACCAACTTCGGGCCGTCACCGAATTGGACCGAGTTTACGAAGCCCTCATGGCCAACGATCCACCCAAATTTAAGCCTTCTGCTGTTGTTGTCAAAACAACGGCTTCCGATACATCCGAGGCCTACACTACCACCATGTCCTTGTTTGGTGGTTTGTTCGGAACATCCGCCCCAGCGGCTGCCGCCAAAGTCGTCGACCAAGTGAGTGAAGCCGTCAATCCTCCCATGCGAGGAACCTATATGTTTGGAGGAGTCGGTTGTGGAAAAACCTTCATGATGAATCTGTTTTACGACTCGGTAGATTCGGGTCCATGGGCCAACGACAAACAAAAGGTCCACTATCACAAGTTCATGTTGCAGGTTCATCAACATATGCATGAACAGCGCAAGTTGGATCCTAATGGAGATTTGATTGCTCCTGTTGTAGATCAAATTTTGAAACAGGGCCGCCTCTTGTGTTTGGATGAATTTCAAGTGACCGATGTGGCAGATGCTTTGATTTTGCAACGTTTGTTTGAAGGCTTGTGGAAGCAAGGTTGTGTATTGATTGCGACCAGTAACCGCAAACCCACCGATTTGTACCTCAATGGATTGCAACGAGACCGATTCATCCCTTTTATTCATTTGCTTGAGAAGCGCTGTGTCGTGGTTGATTTGTTGGATTCCGAGACCGACTATCGTATGCTTGCCAACGCTGCCATGGCATTGGACGATTCCCCCGAAGGAGAAAAGAGACCACGTGTGTACATGACCAAGGGACAAGGCAAGGATTTCCGCAAGCTTTTTTACACCCTCACCGAAGGCCATGCTGCCAACCCTACTTCGTTGGAAACACAGGGACGCAGAGTCCCCATTCCCATGGGATGTGTCGCCAAACGAGTGGCCTACTTTGATTTTGATGATTTGTGCAAAAAGGCCTTGGGAGCTGCCGATTACCTTGTTATTGCCAACAATTTCTCTACTGTTTTCTGTGGCCGTATTCCCAAATTGTCCATTAACGAATTGAATTGGCTCCGTCGTTTCATTACCTTTGTCGATTCCATGTATGAACTCAAGGTGAAATTGGTCTTGCACACACAAGTCAAGAATGTGGATGAAATTTTCGTGGTGGAAGGCAACAAGGAAGACTATATTCATGACGAAGTGTTTGCCTTTGATCGTACAAGATCACGACTGGAAGAAATGTCTTCTCCCAAATACCTCCAAAGCAAATGGCTCGGTGGAGGCTCACCTGCCAAGGTATCTACGACCGTGGCGATCAGTCCTAGTTTGGATGATCACAAGAATTTGCAACATGAAGGGGAAGAACCCGTCGAAGCACCTGGTATTCCCACCAAGTCGCAATAGATTCTACTACAGTAGGGTAGTTGGAATGATTTTTATGATGAAAAACGAGAATAGCTATTATCAAAAAAAGAATTTGTATTTCACAGGCGTAGCTTCTAGCGAGTACAACGTCTTTCGAGCTACCGGTACTTGTACGTACTAGTAGTAGAAAGGGTGAGACACCTCTAGTAGCCTTTTATTGGTTGGAATGGACCATAGACCATCATTCATTTTGCCGACCACCAAGAATCTATGGAACCGAATGCCCTACGCGACGTGTTCGCTTTTACCCATTCTAAGAACTCTATTACCTTGATACTACAAGAGATACAACAACATCCAACCTGTCCTTCCATCGTCGGGTTATGGGATTCGATCCGTTGGGTCCACCGTACTGTACGGCAGTTGGACTTGGCGCACCCAAGCTCCATTCACGGATTCAAAGAAGGAGCGTGCCGCACAAGGTTGGGGGGAGCAAAGAGCTGTTGAGGGTGGTATCGGCGAAGTCATCCACTGAGTTACTTAGGGATGTTGGAAGATGTAGTCCGTTAGATGGATGATAGTAGCATCAGTATGGTTAAAATTGAGCGCTGCGCTGAATTTTGATGCCGAATCCTTCGTGCATTGAGTTTGATGAATTGTCTCACACATGATGTATTTGTCTAAGTAGAGAAGCGAAACATGTAGGTTCAAAGGTTCAACGCCAATGAATGAAGCCGTTCACATACGCGGGAAGGCGAAAGGTTGTGGACTGCATCCAGGACATCGAAAGAGGTGCATTACTACAGTCCTACAGCATCAAGGAAGTGAAGGTTTCTTTCCATTGGGAATCCCACACCAACGAAACCAAGCCTTGTAGTAGTGTAGCGGTTGCATCGCATCCCCAGAAAGCAAGAGAAGAAAGAGCAGAGCGTCTGCACCAGAAAGAAGAGGGTAGAGGATTGGGCTCGATGCCTCGTGAACAGCCCGAGCCAAGAGTTAGTAGTAGTGGCAGTTCGAGAATGGGATCTCTGGAATTGGTAGTGATTGATGACGCTTTCGGTGCCTACGCCGACTTGTACAGCGATGTGTTGCGAGTGAGTGTGGCAGCCACCCCAGAACAAATCCAATTGGCCTACTTCGATCGACGCTCGGAGCTCTTCACGCTTCTAGCCAAGCTAGATTCCCGCCAACAAGACGAGTCCACACTCATGCAGCGCATGGAAGCCGAGCGCAAGATGGACTCGGTGGTCTTGGCCGTGCGGATTCTAGGAGATCCCGACCAGCGTCTCCAGTACGACCGTATTCGTCAAGAGCGACTTCGGAATCGAAGACGTTCCAAGAATGGACAACTGCCCAATCCAGCCGAAGAAGAAGAGGAAGTACAAGTCCAATCGCAAGCCAAGCTACACACACAGTCTACACCTGTCAAGGCAGGAGGCAAGCCTCCCCGCGGCGACGGTCACAAGACCCACAAGCACAAGAAGCGAGGCACGTCGCGTGGAGACGAACCCTACGTCAACACGCACAACACGGAAGAAGCACCACAACCGGCAGTGGTCACCCCCACCAAGTCGGAATCAGAACTGGACATCACCGACGACGAGGAGGATACCCGAGTGGACCCCCGCGACATGTCCATGGATTCTTACGAAATGCGTCAAGAGGATGGGGACGCCACCTTGTACACAATGACCTCCTTCGATCAGCCGGATCATCACCACAAGCACTCGGGATATCTCTCCTTTATTACCAACTCCAGGATTGTCCGCAAGATCTCCGACGAGATTAGCGGAGCGTGCGAAGATACCTTGGTATCTGTGGACCAGGTCTTCAATGCCTTTACGCTCACGGATAAGGATATCCGAGCTGTTACCAAGCGGATTGACAAGGCCAAGAAGCAATTGGACAATTAGTGGGACGGGAGAGGATGCTGGGAGGATCCTGCGCGCGTCTTGTAGATGGACGGCTGGTGGAAGACTGTACTATAATGGGTACAATACCTGATGTGGAAGATGTATCTTTCTCCCTTGTTGGTTTTCTTCCAGTTGTACTGCCGTGCGTTGGAACCACCTCTTCTTGCTTGTATTCATCCAGGCGAGACTACAACATAGTAGTAGTTTAGTAGTAGTTCTAAATTATTTTTATAATCATCGGAAGGAGAGCTCGTGTCAAGAAACTGTTTTCTCCCTCGATTCTTTGATTTTTATACAATAGATCCTTCTTTGAAGGATGATGCAATCATCGTTGTAGATGTAAAATGCAAAATGTGCACGGAATCTATTCCCTGCAGCACCGAAAATTTGAAAAATAGATAGATTCAAGAAAGCTTCGGCTGGAGCATCCCATTCCTTGTGTCCACCATTCCGAGAAAGAAGAGATGGCTCATAGTCATCATGCTACTGCTCCGGTTCCAAATGCCACAAAAAATAGCAATAGCCATAGCCATAGCTCAACTTCCACGCGTAGTCGCACCATTGCTGCTTTCTTCCGGAACTTTGCAAGACGCCCAAAAGGGGGACCGTATGAAGAAAAACACAATGAAGTATCACTGTCGCACGTTTCCAATGGCAACGTTCTTGTCCAGCAAGTGACTGACACTGTTTGTACCTTCATAACAGCTGTCAGTGTCATGGCAAAAACGAGGGGAGGATACCGATGATACCGATACAAAACAGTCCTCTTGGTCATTAAAAGATTTGATCGACGACGTAGGCCACCACGACATGACCTTCTCGCCCTTCTTCAATACATCATGGTGTAGATTGTCGTTCTCGCCCTCCTTGCACTCTAGCAGGGATGAGAAACGCTACTACGTCAACCGAATCCAAAGCGGCTTTGTCCATTCTTCGGTGCGTAGAAGAAGATGCAGGTACGTATGATGGGATGGCAGGTGTATAAGAAGCACGAGCGAGGATGCACTCAGATGCTAATCTTTGGTTCTTCTTGTTGATGCAGCTCCACCCTTCATCTTTGTTCTTGCTTGGGGGAAATAACACCGGGAAACCCCAGAGACATAGTTTGATCTTGAAATTTTGAACAAGAACTTGAATACCAGCACAATCTCTCACCAAAGCGAGGATGTACTCAGACGTCAATTTTTGGTTCTTCTTGTTGATGCCACTCCACCCTTCATCTTTGTTATTGTTTGGGGGGTAGAACACCGGGGAAAAAATTCATCTTGAGGATTTGACCAAGAACTTGAATACCAGCACAATTTCTCACCCTTGTGAAAGAATGGGCCCGTTTGGCCTAACTCGGCAGTAGGCGATGCCACAAGACCTTTTTACCCAGAACGTAGACGCTTAGTTACCGCTCCTTCATCAAAAGAATAGTTCTCTTCGCTACTACTTGTAGTAGTGCTTGAAGTTCCCTTTTTGTTCGTTTTCTTGGGCTTGCCATTTGATTTCCGTCCTTTTGAGCCTCCCGCGCCGCTGGAATCAGCCGCCGACGACTCGTCGCTTGCATCCACCGTTTCCCGCATGACTGCCTGCTGCGCCTTCGTCCTCAAACTCCGAAATGAGTGCGAAACTTTCTCTCTTACTCTAGCGTATGGAACTTCTTTGTAATCTGCAAAGTGTTCAACAAGGAATCGACCCTTCAAACGATACACTGCCTGAATGACTTCATCCGCAATGGACGTTTTATCAGCCTTGCTTGCCGACTCGTACTTGTGCTGGTACGATGCTATCAATGCACGGTATCGCAAGTTTCCCACATTCTCTTGACTGAGTTTTCCGCGGCCCATCAATACATCGTATGGTCCAGGAATGAACACCAACTGTTCAGTTGGAATCGTTGATTCCAGATCTTGCTTCTGTCGATTCCGTATCCGCTTGATATACTCATCAGTCTGAAGATTACCATCGCTGTCAAGGGGTAGTGCGTTCGTGGGTATTCCGAATGTCATGAGGGAGTACATGCATTCCGAATAGGATCCTGATGACGGTAGAAGGCAGTATTGGTGGCCACAGGAAACGATGATCGATTGCGTGGTAGGGAATGAAGGAGGCGCGAACATCATGGTGATAATGATATTGGTTAGTTACGAACTCTGTCTGACCAAATTGCTCCACCACTGACACAATCAACGTACCATAGTGAGCCCGATAACGTACTTGATAGAAACTTCCAAGTCCTCGTAATGCGGTATCAACAATAGATCGCGAGCCTCTGCCAGAGCCATCCCGACAAACGTGAACAGCGGTGAAACGAGACGGCATGCTGCGGACCAACTGTGGCAAGTTGAGAGCAGCCTGGGGGTCAAATTGACCCATCTTTCCGACCGAGTAAAGGATAACAACCATCCCTCGCAGTTGAGTTTCCATGTCCCGCATGGCGTACATGAGGCCGTAAAACTGCACCCGGAACCGATTCCTGAGAGGCCCGACATGAGCCCCAGGAGACCAAAAGAGCACTGCTCGACCGGCTCTATCGCGTTGATTGACCCACTGTGCATAGCCCGATTCCATGACGCGAATATCCTCCGGTTCAAGGTCGAGCATTTGAATATCTCGGCCTAGTAAATCCGGTCCAAATAGTTGCAATTTTAACTCAAAGTGTCGTACCAATCGACTAGCAGCTAGGCGAGGGTTCATGTCGTCGGAGCGCAAAAACAACAGCCGAAAACGTGCGTCAGAGACGTAAGCTGGAGCTACCGCTTTTGCCATATAATAAGCAGGTTTGTCAGCAATTTTGGAAAGCTCCACTTCTAGCTCTGAGAGTTTGGTGTTGAGGTAATGGGGGTCGTCATTTACTTGATCAGATACCCCATGCAAATCATGGAGGGCCTGTTGTCTTTCTCCAAGCGACAAGGAATGCATTGCTTGGGCTACAACATTGTCGAAACTATCTTCGACGGAATGTCCCCTCTCCTCATCCTCATCCTCGCCATCACCATCCTCCCTGGTGCTCCGAGGACTACTCAATGAAAAGTAGTCACTATCACCGTCGCTCGGTGAGAGGCTAGATCTGAATGAACCATCCATTGGGTCCTCTCGATTGGAATCGACTACTGTTGTTTGTGTGATTGTTTTGAGAATTGTTGTTTGTACACCCGGCGGCGGGTCATTCCATCACCAAGAAGGGCGTGCTCCTTGCAACAAAACAAGACTGTTATAGAGTGAGGAAAACGACCTTGCACTTATAAGACAATCCAATTTTCGTCGAAAATCCATGACTGCACCAAGGATTGCTGATGTGGCCACTTCGCCCCGAGGCAACATCACAAATTTAACCGGGGAAAACGTCCGAAGCATATTGAAGCTCTCACGAAGTTGAAGACCCAATTTCCTGGCACATTATTGTGTACATTATATTTTGTGCGATCGGGAAATCTCCCAGTTGGTATTAAGTAGACAATGGAAGGGGGAATCTGACAAATAAGAGAAGATTAAAATACTCCCACTATCCGTGCGAACGCCAACAGATACAGTTCTCATTGTACCGGTAGTTCGCCACTACCCTACTGCTCTACTGGTGAAAAACATTTCATATAAATGTCCACGCACTCACATCTTCTACGGCCTTTGTACGACACTACTCGTACCTACCATTGTGTCTTCTCCGCCGCGCCTGAGTCAGGTCTTTTTAACCTACTGGTGTTTCATAGCGGTCGTGACCTCCTTTTCTACTCTGTACTGCTACGTAGTACATTGCAGCAGCCGCCGTCGTGAAACACGCAACAGCCAACTCGTTGTGACATAGTGGCTAGTGGCGTGTCGTCCCCGAACGACGAATCTTCTGTATCCTAAGTCCTCCTCCATTGGTGGTGGTACGTCTGTGTGAAGGGCTTGACTAAGTTCCGGTTCATATTGTAAATTTTGTACCACCTCTTTTCCTGTATACAGTTTCAAGAGAAGTCTACAATTAACCTTCTCTTGGCACATGGCAGTAGCGTCAAACATTCCACAATTTTTCATGTAGTAGGGGAATATATTGGGGGGATTCTGCATATGTCGCTTCCCCCAACCAAATCAACAACCAAAGGCGGACACGACAAAGCCAACATTATCAAAACACAACTCCTGCGGGGCCCCACCAAATCTGTGGTTCCGTTTCCACTATCAACGTCGTTGTGCGTCATTGCGTCGTAGCAGGATGCGTCGCATCAGGGCTACTCACATCCAAAGAGGTCTTTTCTTACTCGCCTGGACTTGCCTTGGTTTGTCTTCCTATGGGCTTTTTCACCTTTCTATCCTACCGGAAAAGGAGATTGCTGCCATTGCATCGCCCGTTTCTCTCTTGTCCAAGCCAATATTAGCGGAACAACAAATAGAGGATGAAAAAATAACTTCAGAAGAAGACAGGATAATTGGTGGAAACGTAGATAAGAAGAATGAGGCTCGAAGCCCTGATGTGACGGTGGATGATATGTCGCCTCGTCTCCGGAAAACAAAGAAACGAGCTATTGCCCGTGCAGCTTTTGCGGAGCTCATTGGATTCGACTGGACCTTCTGGGGGGCATTCGCGTGTTTTGCACTCGTTGCTTATGTTCGTATTCGATTGGAGCCTGCTCACGATAGACTGTCGCGAAGGCAACGTGGTGGAGGGGATGATGGCAACAATGCAGTGGCTCAAGCGTTGCGAAGGATCAACCGCGAACGGGAACTTCGCGGGGAAGCGCCTGTATCCATGGACACCTATAGAACGCTCCGTCAACTTGTTTTGCAAGATAGAACCTTGTTGCGAGCCCTAGCAGGGCACGATGACGGAACAAGTGCTGTTGGGGCAACTCCAGAACAAATCGAACGTTGTTCCACTCGAAACGCTACTGCCGATGAATTGGACCATGATTGCTCCATTTGTTTGGCAACCTTCCAAAAAGGTGAAAACCTGCGACAACTCCCCTGCCATCATCCGTTCCATGTAGAATGCATCGATCAATGGTTGCTCCAATCTACCTTATGTCCAATGTGCAAACACTCCATCTAGATGAGGGTCCATACATCGTACTACACATTTTTCTAAATCCTCATTTTTGCTCCTTGGTGGGGAGTGCCCACGAGGAGCGACGCAGGGATCTTGTTGTATATGCGACGATTCCGTCTCCCTTGCAACTCAACTCTTGAACGATAACACTATGACTGAAAGGCTGTCAAATGGTGAATATGTGGCGTTGCAAAAGGCAACGCTATTCATTTGTAGGCTGTGAAGACTGTGATATTTCTGAATCCAACCCGTTTGTATGAGCGCAAAGGGTCCCCACGAATGCTACCACAACGCTATGACTACAATATAGATACAACAGTAATAGGTATCATACATGTTCTAGTAGCAACATGGCAACCTGTAATGGTAGGATTGCCTTATTATGAATATGTTGGTGTTTTGTGCAATGCATGTGTAGTCGTAAAAGTGGTGGAGAACCAGTTCGCAATCCCAGTCCTTCTTCAGAACCTGCCCATGAGGGAGGTACCACAGTTGACAAGACATTCATGAAAAATCTCGTCTTTGCTGCACTTTCTTTTTTGATCACCAGCTATAGTCCATTCAGAATCTGCCTTGTCTTTTCGGATTCCCCAGAGCGGCTTTTCGCTTGAAGGCTCTTGACTGGGAAGTTTTCTTGCAGAATCTCGAAGCGATGAATGATGCTTCAAGACACTTGACAACTGGAAAAATTGGCTGAAAGCCGATGCAGATAAAAACGTCGACATAATAACTAACAACTTGAGAGAGAGATTCATTGTTTCACGGGTGTTGGTAATAGAACAAAGGGTTCATCCAATGGACAAGGTGAGAAAGATGAGTTGTTGTGAGGCCACAAAAGCGACGGTTGATACGTCGGAGTTGAGAAAAGGGGCTAAATCTGGAGCCATTTTTCGTGCACTTTCGGAGCTCGAGCTTCTCGTTGTCACCAAAATCCAGTCCTTTGAGTCAATTCTTGACAACTGCAACGTGGCTCACATTTTCCCAGATGTCTCGATTCCCAATCTAGCAATCCGATCCGGAGAATTTCACCGCCCATAGAGTCCTGAACCTTGTTGGTCTCGCCAGGAGAATTCGCAGAAACATTATTTGGAGATAGAGAATACTTTCAGAACTTCCAGAAAGTTGTCGGCAGACATGGTTTGGATGCCCAAGGCTTGAGCTTTGTCTAATTTCTTCCCACCCTTGTCCCCAAAAACAACCAGATCTGTCGACTTGCTAACACTGCCGGGAGTGGCCTTGGCGCCAAGCTTTCTGGCGGCCGCATGACAGTCATCTCTGGAATGCTCAGGAATTGATCCTGTAAATACGACTCTCCATCCTTTCCAAGGCAACCGCTCATGAGTAGCCGAAGGGTCCTCGTCCTGTTCTGATGGAACCGTTCCCTCTATGACAAGGACAGCCTTACCAAGCTCCCGAGCCGCTTCAACCAACTCCTCGTTCTTGGAGAACTCCAGCAGTGATTGAATGACAGAGGGACCAATACCAAGTTGGCCATCCAGTACGGCAAATGGATGAGGATTGGGAGGTTCTCCGTCGTCTTCTCCTGGTTCCCACTTGGATGCGGCATCGATGGCTGCCATGAAGGCTTGTTGGGAGCCAAAGCAATCCGCTAGGAGTTGGGAGGTATGTTTGCCGACATGACGGGTACCAAGAGAATATATGTATCGTTGCAATGTCATGCCTTGAGTGGCTACGCGACGACAGGTGTTGCGCAATTTGCCACATGACTTCTTGCCCCACCCTGGTAGTTCTTCAACTTTGCTCCATTTCTCGTCGTCAATTTGAAAAATGTCACTAGGGATACGAATCAATTCTGCATCGAGCAATTGTTGGACACGGGCCTCCGATAGTCCTGAAACATCCATAGCGTCACGGGAATATGCGTGGGTCAACGAAGTGACAGCCCGGGGTGGACACAAGAGTGGAGGGCCACCGCATCGAACAACCTGACCCTGTGCTTTTGATGACAAATCCTGGTACACAACTGGCGATGAGCAAGCTGGACAAGTCGTTGGAGGGCTCAGTTGGATAATGCTCTCAAAGGAATCTGCTGGAACAGTTGGGTCTGATTCCTCTTGGGTCACACCTGCTCGCTGAACAACTTGAGGAATCACATCCCCGGCTCGTCGAACTAGAACGGGGGTCCCCTTTGTAACACTGGAGCCTCCCATCATTTGTTGTAGGTGCCCAAAGTTGTGGAGAGTGGCTCTCTGTATGGTAACTCCTCCAATATCAACGGGCTCCAATTCTGCAACAGGGGTCAGAGCTCCTGTGCGACCAACTTGAACAGAGATGTTTAGCAATCGAGTCACAGCCGCCTTGGGTGGAAACTTGTGAGCTACAGCCCATCTAGGACTCTTCTGTGAATGCCCCATAGCCTGGCGGATGTCAGTTTGTGTAACCTTGTGAACACATCCATCCATCTCGAAATCCCCCCATTCGTAGGTACGCTTTGAAGTGTTGCCTTCCCGATGTTCAGATAGGGCATCGTAGTAGTCGTACAAGTTTTCAATTGATGTGTTGCCTCTTGCTTCTTTCCTCAACTCATCCTCGAACTCCCATTGGTCGATTTTGGCATTGTACACCAGCTCCAAGTCTGTTTGTCTAGTGGGTTCGGGAACGTCAAACCCAATTTGTGTCAACATGACACGCATCGTCTTTCCATCCAGTGAACTTGGCCCCACAGTACTGTTCTTCTGGTCGTCGAGAACCAAGTCATATGCATAAAACTGGAGCTTCGAGCGAAGCATATCCAATTCCTCTTTCGTCGTCACAACATTGGGTGCGGCATCCCCACTATTGTTGCCTGCTGTATCTTTGGTTGACAGATCCTGAATTTCCTTGCGAAGCAAAATGCCCGAGGCAGCATTGCGAGCATTCGAAAACGTGCTGTTGGGCGCCATTTGTTGCAAGAGGACTTGATCTTGGAAATGACGATTCGGCAGAATCACTTCTCCTCGAATCTCCACAACTCCACTGTTCATTGGCTCCACGGATATGCTATTTCTATCATTGGCTGCAGGTGATAATGTCCAGGTGGAGGGAATGGATGGTATGGCAGAAATAGCGGGAGTGACGTCATGGCCTTGGCGTCCATCACCCCGGGTGGAGGCCCAGTCTAGCTCAAAGGTCGATTCCGTACCACCGTCTTGTGTCTGAATGTACCTCAGTGACAAACTCAAACCATCTAGTTTTGGTTCCGTCAGAAGGGTAATAACACGAGTGGTGGCATCACCCAACTCTTCATGAGGCCGATCCAATGCCTTGGGGATACGTTGCAACCAAGCCACAAGCTGGTCATGGTTGTGAACGTTGTCCAAAGACAACATTGGGGCGAGATGTTGACGTTTGATACGTGGCATATTTGCGGGTGATTCCTCCACATCGGACGTATAATCTAGAGTAGCCGGTGGTTTTTCATCTGTGGATGCCCCCACACGACCTTGTCGTGTCGCTGCCTGTCCCAATCCAGATTCTTGTTGCCATTTCTGTAACACATCGGGATGCTCTTGACAAATAGCCGTTTCGCGTTGTACCAGCGCATCGAATTCATCATCAGAAAGCTCTGGTTGTCCCATGTAGTAAAGTTCATCATGACGGCGGATTTCTGTGCTCAACCAACTGAGTTCTTTGTAAATGTCGCTTTCTATTGGGTCTTCCGTAGGTGAGGCACCCGGGTCTGGTTTCGACTTCAGGGAGATTGAGCGACAAGCGAGGTTGGATTGGATTGGCACATGTTGGATTTCTGGTTGTATAGGAAGCCTGAAACGACGGGGAAGAAATGTGGTTGCCACAAACGCGGAAGTGTGTGTCCAAGTTGCAAAAGATTGTGATGCAACCACCAAAGAGCATAACCTGGGGCTCGTCCTTGTGTAGCAAGTTTTGCATGTCATTGTAGGGAAACTTTTCAACATTGTCGCCAGAAACGCAAACCAAAGGAATTTTGAGCACCACTCTGCAACGTTCATAGAGGCAAAGATCCTCCTTATCTGCTACAACAACAGCAGTAGTTTCACCTTGCAACTGGGGTAGGTTTGCGTTTGTTTTGTGTGGTTGGACCCCTAGAAGGTCGACCACTTGGACTCCATATGCACGTTTGAAATAATCCACTTGATGTCTTAATATCGCACGTAGAGATCCACAGAAGAAAGTGAGTGGATGGGAACAGACGACCACCACCACATTTCCCACAAACTGTTGACTTCCAAAATCCAACCTAATACTGATTGAACCATGTGGCATCGGCTTGTACAACCAGCAACGAGGGCGTCCATCACCTCTCCTATTGCGACGAATGATCTTTGCGCTGTGGCTCTCAAACGTTCTGGATTGTCTAAAACAACTACTGCCAGACTCTCTGGTTCCAACCGTGGTGCCTGGCGTACCTTGGCAACGTCCTCGGGGTCTCCTAACACGAATAACGACAAGGCAAACACGAATTCCACAGCAGAAGAGGTCCCAATACATGAGTCGGTTCTCAGCGAAGATTGGATCCCGCCCAACCGTCCCTTGTCGGGAGACAAAGGCAACAGCCGTCTTTATAAAGAGCATGAGGCCTTGTATGAAAAAGAGCAACAATTGGAAGAGGCCATTTTTGTCATTGACGAGAATGATACCGATGAAGACGTGTTGAAAAGATTGGAGGAAGCTTTGAAGTTGGAGGAAGAGTTGGAGCAACAACAGTTTCAGCAGGAATTGAACGAAGAGGAAGATATTCAGGCGAAACGTGCGAATGAGGATGCACCTGTAGATTGGTTGGCAACCCGTCGCGCTGCCTTGGGGTTGGACGAAGACGGTTCTGATGGAGGCCCCGTTCCTATTATTGTTCACGAGCTCTTGACGGAAAATGAGTTGGTCTCCCTGTTGGAATCCCAAGGTGGTAGCGACACTGTGGTTATTTTGGACGACCCCAATAAGCCCCGAATGGGAGGCGTCACTGGTATGGTCCTTACCACAGCTGCCAGTTCTTTTCATATCCGATCCTTGACCAAGTGTTTGGTGGACCATTTGAAGCAAAGGCAATTGGACGAGGTGGGGGTAGACGGAGCTTCTACCCCACTTTTCAAGCGTACTCAGGAAATGTCCTGGAACATTATTGACTGCCACAACTTCATTGTCCATATTCTGGATGCTTCCACGAGATCAGCTCTCAACTTGGAGGAACTTTGGTCGGGCGACGACGCTCTCTGGAAGCTCAACTTCCAAGACGAGGATGCTGTTGACAAATACGTGTCAAACCACCCGGTTCCGTTCACCTATGGACCCAACCCTGAATCCTTGGTGACGGATAGTGTGAGCCAAAGCATTGGAAAGTTGGAGAAGAGTCATTTCACCCCTCATCGTCCACGTAGCTCTCGTCGGTAAAAGAGGAGACATGCGGTAGGGGGTTATTAGGTTGTATCGTACCTGAAATGCAAGCTTAGCCCCCTTCGTTGTTTTGTGCGGCGGATGAGTCCAGTTGAGGAATATGGTGGTGTCCCCACCAAATAATGGGAGCTATTGAAAGTGTTCTAGTACAGCTGGTACATGTTTTTGCAGTATCCTCGTGTCTCCTACTCTTGTAGCTATGGGTAGTGGTAAATAATGCGGATGCTTGGTTTGAGTGTGAATGACGTACTTTCAGTTACTACTAGCTACCTTTTCTATTACTCTCTGTTCTAGTACATGATGTCGTACTACTACTATTTCCAAACCCTCCTGCGACCCCGCAACACAACAACATGTTATGTTGTTTGTCGTGGTAGCCAGTTTGCGTGCAATTGCGGGTTGCATCACCCCACTCACTTCTTCCCAAAATTCCGGCGGATGTTGGGAATAGGGCAAAATACACGAGATTCGGCGTACGTGTCAATTCTACGCATCCTATGTACTAAATCCTACGTCAGACGTCGGCGTTTATCGGGTTATCGGTCAAACGTGACACCAGCTACTCCAATTGGATTCTACCGATTTCGGTGATCACATTTTTCTCCAGCACTTTCGCCTCCCAATTCAGTTCTGTCGGTCACAAAGGATCTTTCTTGGACTTTCTCACAGTTGGAACAGAGATACTGTGATCAATCTTTGCTTTAACAGCTTCTTTCGATTCTACAACAAGAGCCTTTCAAAGGAGCTTATCTAAGTCAGCAAAATGTTTGCATTGCACAAGTTCTTTGCTGCCTGGTCCTTGGTTGCTGCCCTTTTGGCACCGACCATGGCACAAACCGATGCTACCACCTCTGACGTACCTCTTGGTGGAACTCAATACCATAACTTTGTTGCTATGAATGAAACACGTACCTGTGTAGGAGATACCCATGCCCGTCCATTCAACAACCAAATTCGCGGTGCCAACCTTGGAGGTTGGATGGTTTTGGAGCCTTGGATTACTCCAAGTCTTTTCTATCAATTTCTTGGAAAAGGTGAAAACACAACTGCCTTTGATACCTACACCTTTTGCGAGGTCCTTGGTCCCAAGGAAGCCAACAGGCAACTTCGCAACCACTGGTCGACCTGGGTGACTGAGGATATCATCAAGGAATTGGCTGAATCTGGCGCCGTCAACTCTCTGCGTTTGCCCATTGGTGATTTTTTGTTCAAGCCTTACGGTCCATATGGTATGTTTTATTTGGACATGATTTTGTATTCTGTTTTTTGTTACTCATTGTTGGATTTTGTTTCTATCTTTTTTGCACATGCAGCCAACGGTTGCTTCGACGGTGCATTGGAGTACATTGATATTTTGCTTGACTGGGCGTATTCAAACGGGCTCACTGTATTGCTCGATGTCCACACCCTCAAGGGCAGCCAAAATGGTTTCGACAACTCTGGTCAGGCAAGTGGCTTCCGCTGGACTACCGCATTGAACTCCGAATACGTCGATCAAGTTTCCTTTGAACATTGGCCCATTCGTACTGCCAGCTGGATTGGAGAATTCAATCAAGATACGGCCTCGTATTCCAGCATCAACCACGAAAATATTCAACATGCTCTTGATGTTATCCAGGGTATTGTGGATCATTTCGGTGGACATCCTGCCGTGCTTGGAATTGAGCCTGTCAATGAGCCTTGGCAATACACTCCTATTGAAGAATTGAAGCAATTCTACTGGGAAGGTTACTTGATCACCAAGCGTGGAGCCCCTTACTGGAAGTACATTATGCACGATTCTTTCCGTTTCGATCCAAATATCTGGGGTGGTTTCATGGATGGGTAAGTATCCTACTGAGAGGAATCTGGAGATCTCTTCGACGACATCGACTGAACATTTGTTTTTTAAATTTAATTCAGGTGCCCCGAGCGTGCGATCGACACCCACATTTACCAGGCATGGCGTGACCCTGACTCTCGTCTTGGATTTTACGCCGACGCTTGTAACCAAAAGGGGGCAATTGCTGCAATGGAGCGAGCATTCGGACCTATCATTGTCGGCGAATGGAGTTTGGCGACTGATAACTGTGCCATGTGGCTGAACGGGTTCAACGATAACCTTCCTGGTTTCCCTCGTCTTCCTTGCAAGTATATCCCTTGCAGTGAGCCATACATGGGCAAGGGAGTTCAACCTGGCGCACCAGTGGACCCCATGAAGCCCTACCAAGGACCCTATGGAACAGGTATGAGTGGGCCCGTCTTTGGATTCTGCCCCGTCGGACGTGATTGGCTGAAGGAATCGTCCGGAAACCCACAAACTGGACGAGACTGGGTTCGAGCACCTCCAGAGGCTCCAAAGCACTTGGATGATACCGATGTCGTCATGCGTCATCTTGCCGAAAAGAAAATTGACGCTTTCTCCAATGTTGGTCATGGTTTCTATTTCTGGAATTTCCGAACCGATTTGGATGAGCCACATTGGTCGTACATGTCAGCTCTTGAACGGGGATGGATTCCAAAGGGAAACCTCAACGATCCAAGTATTCAATCTGCTTGCTACTACGAGGACAAGGGACTTTTCAAGTGTGTTTTGAAGAAGAATGTTCCCGATCAAGGTATCCTGAATGCCGTCAAATACGTGTTGCACGAAATGGATGACAGTGCAACCCCTGACGATATGTCCATCCTCAATATGACTGGAAAGGATCTTGAGCATGCCGGAGGAGATATCATTTCCACTTTCTTTGAGAGCCACAAGGGAGAGGGTGTGACATGCGATTTTGGAGGAATTGCATACTTGGTCGAGGAGAATCGCACCGTGACTGATGACGACTTTTTGGGATGGGATGATGACGAATACCGTGAAGTCATCTACACTGGTCCTGACATGGCGGAAATCGCATTGATTATTTTGGCGGCCGTTGTGCTTGGATCTATCGTGGGATTCATCATTGCCATGCACTTGAGCAAGAAATTCAACAAAAAGGTGCAAGAAAGCAAGGTTTTCCGTACTCTATCACACAGTACCAATCCTATGGTGCGAAAATCATTCGCTCTGGACAACGTCGAAGATGGCGAGTTGGAGCACCTACTGACTGGCAAGAAGCGTTAGACACCGCAATGAACAATGTATCAATTCCTTTAGTTAAACATCCCTAATACTACTATCTATACTATTTTTCTCTAGAGCAGTAGTGGAATCTATAGCAACCCCAGGAGAACCAGACCGTTTGGGTCTGTCCAAGCTTTCAAGCTTGTAACTACCGAACAACAGACGCCGACAAATCAGCTCTGCTCTACAACGTGTCGTCCGAGACATTTTATTGCTGGAACTGACATGTCCTCCACAACGGAGACGACAAAGGTTCGGGATTGGTTGCCCTAATAGTCATAGAGCCTTCGGAGATTTCCGGTTTTGTCATTTACCTCGTCACCTTCCAACTTCCGCGCGGCCATTTGTAGACGTGCCATGGCTTGAACCAACTCCTCTTTTACAACATGATATTGGGTCCACCATTGCATTGGAAACGCTGAGGATGAAGCGTCACAAGCGTCTCGTGCAATTTCAATACTCGAACAGGCCAACACCAAAGCACCAAATTGCAAGGCCTCCGAATCAAACAAGGCATCATTAAGCACCCGAAAGCAATGTACCTTCATGCCATTGCGTGCCTCGTCCTCCTCCACATGGGCCAGCAACAGCGTAACGACGCGGTGGGGCCTCGGAACGTCGACATCAAAGCCAAGAAAGCGCAACAGATGTTGCTCGGTTTCCACAATAGTCTTCTTACTTTCCCAGTATTTGTCATTTAGAGAGGGTGGTTTGTATTCCAGTTGGATGTTTGGTTTCTCAGAAGGTGAAAGGTTGCGATAGTCAGTGTCCAATACCATTGACACCATATTGATGACATCACGGAGACGACGTGATTGTTCTTCGGTCTTGGTGGCTAGAAAGAGACACACAGCTGCAACCCACTTCAGATCAGGAAGGTCTGGAGAGTATAGTATTCGTCGAACCACATGAAAGTACCGCTGCATAAACATCAAGGCAGCAAACCGCGTTTCCTCTCCTAGTCTCATAATGTGTGCTGCTATGTACATCCGGCAAAGAACGCCATGAAGCACCTCTTGTCGATTGTAGAGGTTGTTGGTATTGATATGGTCATGAATCGGTGGAGATTCTTGTGGTAACAGTGGAGTCCAAAGTGCAGGGTTGGTTCTACGGTTGGCAGACGCCGACATGGCAACATGTGCACAAGAGGTTGGTGATCTGTGATCTTGCCAGCTCGCTTGAAAGAAGTCGGGGAATGGGGACAGTCCCCAAAACTTTCAACATTCATCATTCATCACGCTTCCATTGTGGGCAGATTGAATGCAGGGTGATGGGTAGCAAGAATCTATTTCTATGTTATTAGCCAGAACAAATCTTGCTGACAGGGAGTACGTTCATAAAAATGGCCTCCTACCAATGGCAAGCAGGAATCAAGACCATTCTCACTTCATGTTGCATAGTCATAGTAGTACGCCGTCCTACGACCTCCACCTCCGAGCCCAAATATCAAGGCCACTTGCCCTTGCGCGTACCTCGATGTGTCATCAATGAGACGGTGGAATGCCGCGGTGTTTCTTGTACCCATGATGTGGAAGCTTTGAGCTATTTCGCACCGGCATCGTACCCCTACAATAGCTATGGTGCACCGTTGGAACAAAAGGACAAGATGCGCTGTTTTGAACAACCCGCATGTGTCCATGCGCATATGGATTTGTTGCGAATGATGATGCTCAAACTCCATCCATTTGTCGACCCTGATCTGCTTTGTCGAGTACTGGAGGTTGGATTGGAGGCTAGACGATTGGATGTCGCTGCTTCCCCCAGCGATGCTTCGAGTTACGGTATTGAACCTCCTGTTCCCATTGAAACCGCCGAAGGCCGTGTTAAATATCGCTCACGTCAACTGGAGCTGATGAAGCGTGTGAAACCCATTCGTCAGGAAGTCTTGAATGCCTACGATGCATTCATCTCGTTAGCGTTTGATGAGTCGGTTCGATAGGCTGCCATGGAACAAAGGGATGAAAATGGTCGGCGATGAAACACGGCATTCCTGACGCGAACGATGGGACTTCTTAGTTATTAGCCATCTAGATGGAGGGAGAGTGCAGACCGACTCTCCCTCCAGTACTAAATTGTACGTAGTCCTACGGTACGTACGTTAGATTGGTATCATAATAATCCATCATTATTTATCAACCACAGCATCGATATTCTTGTCTATATCTCTCACCCGTATTAACACCCGTAACATAAACATCGGGATAGCGGAGAAACGACAACACACAAAGCGGAGAAACGACAAATCACACTTGACAATGTCATAATGTCATATTCGGCCGAAACATCACTCAATGCACGTAGCTTCGCCAAGCAGTCTGGCATAGGGTCACATAGTCGCAGGCGTTCCAGTGAGTTGGAAGTCATAATTTGTGGCGTTCATCACGCGGAGAATGTCCTCTTCTCATTTGAGGCTACTGGTGCCTCCGGAGGCTGAAGAAATAGGTAGCATTCATTCACCACTTTGAAAGCGCAGAAGTTTGCTCCATTTTCTTCGTATTACACGAAGCATTTCTCTCAAGCCCCTCCTAGTAGGAACCTTGTGTTTGCTGCTTTCATGGCATCCAAAATTTCAAACGCATGGCCTTGGGCTCCCAGACCCTCTGCTCTTCTCAGTCTTCTGAGCTCTTTGTTGGTCATCAGAGAGACGATTCATCCTGGTAATGCCCGCCGACATCGCAACCTTCCTTCTATCAACAATTGCGTGAGGAGTGTTGCCATTTGCGATTGTATTGGGAGCTTTGCAATGTTCTTTACAACATGGGCTATGCCTGCAGACTACAACCAGTTTGATCTTCCTCAATATGGGAACCAAGCAACTTGCACCGCGCAAGGATTCCTGATGGATTTCGGCTTTTTGGGGAATGCACTGTTCGGTGTGAATCTAAGCGTTCTATACGTATTGTTGATTCGGTACAACATGCCCGAAGCAAAGCTACAACGATTCTTTTACTGGTCACGAATCGTTGTTTGGGGCATTTGTATTGTGTATTGCACCTTTTTCCTTTCCATGGGAAACTACAATCCGTTGGTGATTTATTGCTGGAATACCTCAAAACCTTCGTATTGTTTGCTTGTAGACGGGGTAGAATGTGAACGAGGTTCAGCTTCCCTTCCTCTGCAGAGATTTATCAAGACATTTTCACTTTTCTTTCCGCTTGCTTTGCAGATTTTTCTGTCTGGATGGCTGTACAGGAGCGTTTATGACGTCGAGAATCAACAAGAGAATAGGCGTCAATCGACTCTGAGCAATTTCTCTTTTCATCGAAGCAGTTCGATCCACAGTCAGAACCCAACCACTGTTCCCGATACGACGCCACAAGCAACTGTTGCTGCCACTGCCACTGCCAATCGGTCAAGGTCCAATGCTGTGGTTGTCCGCGCGCTTTTGTACAATGCTGGATTTGCTCTGTCTATCATCTTGGCAGCCGTGGTACTGATTGTTGCTCACTTTTTTGGCAAATACTCCCCTAGTAGTGTGTACGTGCTCATGTACTGCTTCTACTGTTCACAAGGGATCTGGATGCTCTTGGCGTTTATGAAGAACCGGGAAATGTTGACTCGTGAGGGAAAGTTTGTGAAACACACTCTATGTTGCTGTTTGTACTACCATGAAAACAAGCAGACCACATCCCGCCGTGCCCCAACTCATCCGGCCTCTGGCGGCAGTTCACGGTGGGGTAGATCTTCAGGCGATGTCAAGGACAGCTCAGGGCATCCTCAGATTTCCACCAGCAGTCAGATTCAAGAAGACATGGTGGGTAAGCATGAGAAGGAGAGGCCTGTTTCAGATCAGAGTCAGGGCAACTGTGCGTTGGGGGAAAGGTCACTCCCAAACTCGAAGAATTGTGCAAGATGTTCTGAGACAGGAGCACTTGTTGTTTCTGACAATACTCTTTCGCCAGAGGAAGATACCGACCCAAATGACGACGTCGCTGCTTCGGATTAGTTGAAAGCGTATAATATTCATGATTGGTGCTGAACAGTACATTGACAATGATAGCGATCTTATGGTTCATGTATGATTGCGTCATGAAAAAATACTTCAATGTTTCCATATTCCATCATCCAACACAGGGAAGCTTTTGCACTAAAATCATGACGTGTCTTCGGATTATTATCCTCCTATTCTGGATTTTTCATCATTCATCAACGTCAACGTCAACGTGAACGTCAACCCGTTCCCGTCTACAAGTAGTCCGGGAGAGTGGCATCAAGAATCGAGATGGAATTGGTTCATCCTGGGGTGTTGCCGTACTAGATTCATCTGCCATAGAAAACAATTCGTCACCGGTAACATGAAAGGAAGTGCACCAACGGAGCCTTCGAGGCAGCGTGCAAGCGTGTTTCTTGCCTGGCTTGAAGAACCTTGGCTTGCGCCTTCCCTGAGTTCCTTGTTGCTTTGTAATTGGAAATAGGCTCTTGCTCCTTCCAGAGTAGTAGCTGTATCCTTGTCGTGCTCCGAATTGGAGAACTTGATCACCCAATTTGCAGGCTTTCCTCAGATATAGGCACGTACAAACTCCGCGCCCCGCTGCTGTTTGGTGCTCCTGGGAAATGGACGGCATTGCTTAGCAACATGATCATTTTGTCGACGTAGTCCGTTGCATCCTCAGATCTTGGCTTGACAACTTCCTCTCTGACGTAAGGAGCCACCATCCCATGCATACACGGAAGAGCGCATGTGCAAACTCTAATATGAAGAATCATTTTGAGTTGGGAAGTGCATCCATCGGACCCTTGAATTGAAAGAAATTTGCTGAATGGAGCATTTGTTGCAGTTTCGCATGTTTAGCATCGCCGACCATTTTCATCCCTTCGTTCCATGGCAGCCTGTCGAACCGACTCATCAAACGCTAACGAGATGAATGCATCGTAGGCATTCAAGACTTCCTGACGAATGGGTTTCACACGCTTCATCAGCTCCAGTTGACGTGAGCGATATTTAACACGGCCTTCGGCGGTTTCGATGGGAACAGGTTCAATACCGTAACTAGAAGCATCGCTGGGGGAAGCAGCAACATCCAATCGTCTAGCCTCCAATCCAACCTCCAGTACTCGACAAAACAGATCAGGGTCGACGAATGGATGGAGTTTGAGCATCATTCGTAACAAATCCATATGCGCATGGACACATGCGGGTTGTTCAAAACGCATCTTGTCCTTTTGTTCCAACGGTGCACCATAGCTATTGTAGGGGTACGATGCCGGTGCAAAATAGCTCAAAGCGTCCACATGGGTACAAGAAACACCGCGGCGTTCCACCGTCTCATTGATGACACATCGAGGCACGCGCAATGGCAAATGCCCTTGATATTTGGCACTGGGAGGCGGAGGTGCTCCTTCGGGTTGGTATTGCATAGCCCATTCGTGGAGTCCAAAACAATGTAATACAGGGTCGTTGGATATGGTTGTTCGAAGGAGATCTCGGTACCAGAGAAACCCACCGACAGTTTTGGTTTGGTTTTTGTTATATGCCTTGTTTGGCTCTCCCTTTCCGTACAGCAACGCTGGACTGAATAGAATTTGATCATTGTCAACAATCATAACCCCACTACTAGACAGTATCCCTCCAAGATCTTGTTTGGTAGCACCCTCCAAGAGAATCCCCTGGATAGGTTCTACATATGCATCGCAAGGTGGGTTGTGGTTCGACCGCTGTGACAGATGGTCAAACTCTTCCAAAGAGTCAATGAAATTGGTGTGATCTTGAAACAAAAGACCTGGACTTGGAGACCATCGAGTCAAGCGTTTGAGACCTTTGGAACCCTTGAGTCCATAATATTCAATCAAAAAGTTGTAAACGGGATGTTTGGGATCCAAGGCAGTCTTCCAGGCAGGACTAATATTATGACTCTCTGACATTTGAGGTTGATGGCGATTCCTCCCAGACAGAAGAGGATCGTCAATGGACAACAGTCCAGGTTCCAACAGAACTCGAAGTTTCTCTTGATGAAGGTTGGCAGCTTGACGCCATATCGGTTGAGCCACCCGAACAATCTTGTGATGTGGGGCAAGCAGCAACATGGCGTTGGTGAATGTGAACAAAGCCAGACAAACAATAGAAAACAAGAAACGTTTTTGAAGGAAGGAATGGGGACAAAGTGGAAGCTCAGAAATCGCAAAGAGCATCTCAAGGCCTCATGTTCGGTGTTGATGTTGTGATGATGAGGTTGAGAATTTGTGTAGCGTGCCACTGGCCACCAGTTTCCACAGTGGAGTCGTGGTAGTCAATAACTCAATTGGAAAACCATTCTCACAAGTGTTGGTTGATCACGTTGCATTGCGCATCTCCTTCTGGAAAGAGTTCTTTCCCCTGCTTCTTCCAATAAAGTTGGAATTGACCCAACTTTTGATCTGCCCGTCCATCCAGTCGATTGTTGTGAACTACACCCATTCGGAGACCGAAATGGGGCATGTGCCATGACCTGTTCGAAGCCAAGGCAGCTGCAGGAATGGTGACTGCCACTTGGCTATAGTCAAGGATGTGAGACAATCAAAGAAGCAATGCCTTAGGATACTTCAATCCCAAACCAAACGACTTACTCATCAAACTGGCGACTGAACTTGGCATCTCCAATCAAAATGCGCAACCATTTCATAACAGGATCACTCCGGTAGAACGATAGATCTGTCACATGAAAGAACCCATAGATTTGACGCAAATGTTTGGCGTGTTTACACTTGCCTGTTCGGGCTTGTAGTGTTCCATTGCGCATGACAATCTCGCAAATAGGATATCCAAATGCCTCTCTGGTTTTGTGGACAAACTCTTCGCCATTGGCCCGGCCGACAGGAAAGTGATCAAACAAGAGTGCCAAATTGTTCTGCTTCACCAAAGCCACTGGATCGCGTTTCCATTTCAGACTACACATACCATCCGAGTCCATCCAAAGCATGTATCGATACTTAGCAATCGCTGGATGATTCCAAATATGCAATGAACGGAATTCTGCTTGCCAATTGTATTGAATCGGCATGTAGGTAGTATGGGATGATGTTGTTTCTGTACATTTGGTCGTCCATTGGAGGTCGGCAGTTTTGTTTGCATCACACCTTGCCAACAGAGCTTGCTTACGATCCTCGGGCAAGGCATCGACCATGGCATGTAGACCCGGGTTGTCCACGACAACTGTCAAATTGGCTGGAGCTGCCAGGGTCTTGAGCCCTTCTTCTTCCTGCTCACTGATTGCTGTTGCTGTAAAAACAACAATATCATAGTTCACTTTGCAATTGTAAGCAGCAGTCAAGAGACACAGAGATTGATTCAATTGTTTCACTGTATTCGATCCTTGAATTTTGGTCACAATCACGGCGTTGGTAGAAGGATCAAATTCTGTACCAAAGTCACTGAATGGAGTGGCTGCCTCCTCTTCTTCGGGAATTTCTTCTTCTTCCTGTTGCTGCTGCTGCTGCTGTTCCAAGGATTGATCTAACAATGTGTCCTCTTCTTTGGATTCTATTGGTTGTTGTTCGACAGGTGGTTCAGGTGATTCATTGAGTGGTTTGGGTACAGTGGGAGACGTTGTATTTTTGGACTCGATTGTGGTTGTTGTACTAACTTCTCTGGTTTCCGACACAGATTCATTGCAGTTAGTATTAGAGATGCGCAACGACAATGGCGAGTCTTGTATTGTAACATCATGCTCCATCGTGTGCAACGTCGTCGTCGTCAACCCATGATCGACTTGAAGAAACAAGGAAAGAGTCCCAAAGACCAAAGCACCAAGAAAGAACCCTGAAAGAAACGTCGTTAATCTAGGAGGAGATCGTTGTACCATCGACGATCCTCTGGACGGAGCCTTTTGTCTCGGATTGAAAGGAGTATCCGATGCCATGGGAAATGTTGGGTGGTTGTGAGAAAGTATGGGCCAGGTGGTAGAGGTCATCGTCAAGGTCACAGTGAGTCACGCCCCCAAGTCGAGTCATGAGTGCAACTCGAGCAAAACTGAAGCTAGAAAGACTAGACTAGCGGAAGAATACGCATAGCTTTCTTAGACAATAGCATTTTATGAGAAGAAGATGCTACCAAGAAACCTTTCCCATAGTCATCTTTCAACAACTGAACTAGATGTATCTAATCGATAGTAGTGCAAAAGATATAGACGAAAAGGCCCCATGATCATACTACGCTAGAAATGAAACGCGTCTTCCAGTTCAGTAGTAGTACGAGAACAAAAGACTATGAAATAAGTAACGGTGGGCTATTCATGTCAAACTATTCCTTGCTGTCGGGACGCTTGCGGGAGGGTCCCCTGTCTCCACTGCTACCCCTATCCTTTGAACACTCCAACACTCTACCCAAACAGAAAGATCACTACCCGACAATCCATCTGCTGCTGCTATCATGTCATATATTACAAGACAGCTTCGACAAACTTCATGCGCAGTTCATTTTGCTTCAAGAAAGCATTCTCGGTTTCTTTGTACTCGGCAATAAGATCGGCAATCTCGCGCTCGGTTTGCTTTTTGTCCTCTTCCATGCGGGCCTTGAGTTCTCGTACTTCAGCTTCACCCGCCTCGACCCGGGCCATGCCTTCTCTACGCTCCTTTTCCACCAGCAACAACTGCTCCTTGGCAATTTCCAGACGGTCTTGGGCCGCATCCATCTTGATCTTGGCTTGTTTTCGCGACTGCTGAAGTTTCTCCTCTGCCCGCATCAGTGCACGTTGCGCCTCTTCTGTCTTTTGGTTGATTTCTCCAACCTTTTCTTCATTGTCAGCGATTTCCTTCTCGGTTTGAGTGAGTTGATCTTGAACCGCCTGAAGTTTCTTGCCTTCGTCCATGACATGTTCTTGGGCGTCCAACACTTCAGTAAGCTTCTTGCTCAATTGCACTAGCCAATTTCGCTTGGTTTTGGCGGCCTCAATGGCGTCCTGCATTCCATTGACTTGCTCCTTCTCAGTGGAGAGGCGATCCTTGAGTTGTTGGAGTTCATTGGAACGACGGTCGGGGGAAGAAACAATCTTGGCTCTCAACTTTTCCTCCTCCGCTTGAGCTTCTTGCAAGGCCCAGGTGGCAGAAGCTAGCTGATCCTTCAGGTCATTGACTTCCCTCTTGAGTGCCGCAGCCTCCTCTCGCTTTCCGGCCTGTTGCTTGTTGGCCTTGGCAATATCGGACTCTAGTTGCTGACACTCCCTCATGACAGCATTGATTTCGTCCATTTTGACACTGGATTGCTCTTGCGTCTTGTGTAGTTGCTCCATAAGCAACTCATGCTCGCTGTGAACTTCTTGCAAGGCTCCTACAAGTTCATTCCTGGGTTCCATGAGTTCATAATACTTGCGCAACTGCTCCTCTCGGAACTTGGCCATGTTAATAATGGCACTCATTTGGCATCGGAATCGCTTGGCCGTAGGATTGTGGAGATCCTTCCAGGAAAAGTCGTAGACTCCAACAACTCGCATACAACGCGACAGTTCTCGGAAAAAGAGAACATCCAACAAGGGACTCGCATCATGAAGGTCAGGAAAGGGAGAAAGGGTTTGCACGGACTCGTCTTGCACCGAAGGAATTCGCTTGGCCAAATCTTCCTCTGTGATTCCAAAACAAATGTCCAGTAGTTGCCAGAAGACTTTGCGAATGTGTTCCTTGTGTCGATGCGGCTCGGTGAGCTCTGCCTTGGACAATTCAATCTCCAACTCACTGCAACACGTCAAGATTTCCGCGTTCTTCAGCACTGGAAAGATGAACTGTGTGGGATTGGGAGTTCCATGGTTGGTCATGCCACCCGAGTAGTCGGTGGGTAGAAATCCTGACATGGTGTACTACTACGCTATTCTGGTTGTTGGGGTTGTATCACACAAGTACTCGTACTGTACTCGTAGCAGCAGCAGCAGCAGCAACAACAACAAAAACAACCAACTGGCCAAGAAATGGGGCTGCCGTTGTCACACGTTAAATAACTGCTACAAATCCCTGTCTGGGAGCAATTTGAATTCTACGTGCAATATCGTACCCAAACTTCCGTAGACATGGTACTGACATAGACTTTCCCAGGACAGAATTCTCGTCTGACCATCGTGCGACAAGACGTGCCATCCAAGCCAACGAAAACGTAAAATCGTCCCCGACGAGAATCCCTCCCCAAGGAGACCCATCCATTTTGTTCGATTGCCACCGAACGAGGTTGTTGGTGGAACTTTTCCTAGAAAAGTCTCCTCAATTCCTTTCAATATTCCAATATTAATTGGAGAAAAAGTGCTCAGACAAACGAATCTGCTAACCATGGGAACCCAAGTCTTCATGTCCAAAAAGCAACGAGCTCAAATGCGTGAGCGAAGAAAGAAGAAGCACAATCCAGCTGCTGTCCAAGGCGATAAAGGCAACAATACGGGCGACAACACGGACGATAATAATGCTGCCAACCCACAAACGACCACAACTCCTCCTTTGGAACAGACTTTGAAGAGACCAAGAAGTGAGATCGAGGGTGAACATGTTGAATCCACCACTATCAACAACAACAACAACAACAACAACAACAACAACAACAACAACAACAACAGTACAAAGAACACGTTGGATATCAAGTCGCAACTCATTGATGGCAAACTCTACGTCTTGATTCCCATGTCTTTGGCAGACAAAGATATCAAAAAGTTCCGCAAAGATGCTCGCCGACAACTTCGTGCCCAAGGCACCATGGACGACGATACAGAGGTCGTCTTTGCGCCCATGGAGGAATTGCCCGGCTCTTTTCGAAAACGCAAACGAGCCAAGCAATTTCCTTCCATCAAGGAACTGTTGCAGACCAAACAACAACTGGAGGTTGTTCGAAAAGAAGAACAGAAAATTCAACAAAAGAAGGATTTGGTTCCAGAGGATGTCCGGGCCAAGTATATTGCATTGGATTGTGAAATGGTGGGTATTGGGTCGGATGGTAAAAAGTCCGCCCTGGCACGTGTGTCGATTGTGGATTGGAATCTAGATGTGGTCTTGGATACTTTTGTCAAGGTACCTATTCGAGTTACCGATTTCCGTACACACGTGAGTGGTGTGGAACCCAAGCATCTCAAGAACAACCAAGCCATGGATGTGGAAAAGTGTCGCGACAAGGTGGCTGACATTCTCAAGGGCAAGATTTTGGTCGGTCATGCCTTGGCCAACGATTTCAAGGCTCTCATGTTGAATCATCCCAAGGCAGATATCCGGGATACTGCCAAGTATCGACCCTTCCAACGATTTGGGAACAACAAGTGGAGAGCCCGCAAGCTTCGAGATTTGGTCAAGGAGAATCTCAAGGGACGAGAGGACTTCCAAAAGGGAGAGCACGACTCGGTACAAGATGCTAGAGCTACCATGGAAGTCTTTCAACTGGTTCGGAAACAGTGGGAAAAGGAACTTGCCAGCAAGTCCAAGTAGAACATCTATAGCCTATAGTACGCTCTCTATTGGTTCCGATTCTTGTATATTATTGTTCCAGTGCCTGTAGGATGGCCCTGGTTCGTTGTTCCCACAGAACTTGATTGGCTGGTAAGTTTGGTTCGGTAGCTTTGTAACGGACAGGTTCAATTTCGGGCGCTTCCAAGAGTCGCTTGCCACTTTCTGGAAATCCATTTCGTTCGTATTCCTCCCATTTTTCTGGACCCAAGGCAATTGTCAAGGCCGATTGAAACTTGCATGGAGAGGCGGTCGCCATGATGGCACAAGGCCGATCTGTCGGTCTTTCTGCTAGATATCCCAATTGTTGTGCCGCGGCCAAGGCAACGCCTGTATGAGGATCAATCCAATACTGAAAGGTCTCCAAAATGGATCGCATGGTAGTACAAAGTGTTTCGTCCGTGATTCGTGCCGACTGAAACTCGGATTGCAAGGCTTGTAACCATGTTGTCCCCAACTCCATGCGACCCGTACGCTCCAAGGTTGTATACCAGGTTTGAATCTGCTCCGCATCTTGTCCTGTCAAATAATACAAGACACGTTCCAAATTGTAGGGCAATTGAATATTGATGGCTTCCGACAAGGTAGGTTTCATAGGCTCGGTGGTCTTGACAACCATACCCGTCGATAGAACGGTATCTGTAATATCATTGATATTGACAGCGGCAGTGAATTGGCCCAGTGGAATCCCCATTTGTTTGGCCATGTACCCAGCCACCAAATTGCCCATGGCACCGGTAGGAACAATAACATCCAAAACAATCGATGGATCACCGGGTGGTTTGCCCAACGATTCCATGACACGAAGATAGGTCCACACAAAGTGCGTCATTTGAGCGATGGGACGGCCGATATTAAACGAGTTGATACCACAAATCAACCGATCTGTCCCACTCTTGGAGTTGTTGTCGGACAGAATCGCCTTGATGGGACCATCCATATCATCTCCTCCACCTTCAAACTCGACAATTTTCACTCGAGGTGAATTGACCGTGGTCAATTGCTTTTGTTGAAAGGCCGAAATTTGTCCCTTGGGATAATGCACCACAATGGACAGATAGGGACAAGCTGCATCTTGGACGGCTTGAACCGCGGCAGGTCCGGTATCTCCCGTAGTGGCGACCAACAAGGAAATGGATTGCTTTCGTTGGGTGGCAAAATAAGCCAAGAATTGAATCAAAATACGCAATCCCAAATCTTTGAAACAAAAGGTGGGACCATGAAACAATTCGGCCACAAACAAAGAACAGGGTTCTTCTTGTGATGGTGACGTCAATGGAACAACGGGAACACAGGTTTCGATATGCTCAAAAGATCCATAAGACTGTTGACAAATGTTGACAATGTCTTGCCGAGGAATCTCAGATTCATCAATAAACAAGGAAAGGATGGTGAATGCCAATTCTGGATAACTCAGTTGGCTCCAAGCTTGGAGTGTGGCAGCATCAATGGTTGGAATGACTTGTGGAACAAACAAACCACCATCGGGCGCATATCCACCAAGAATGGCTTCTTCAAAGCTAAAGGTTGGAGTGGACGACGACGACGACGACGATGACGACGATGACGACGATGATGTTGATGTTGATGATCGACGAGTCGAAGTGTACTTCATGGTGTGGAGGGTGCAACAAATAAATGATGGTGGAACGAATCTTCTTTTGGGTCAAACGTGTCTGTTGTCGATGACGAGGGTTTGGATTCCAAGGCTGACGTCATCTCGCCAAAATTCGAACCAACTCCATCGCGTCATCATGCTGGAAAGCGTTGTCGTCACCTTGCTGCCTTTTTCATTGCTACGAACCTCCTACTACTTGGTGTTGTACGAAAAGAGAGGAGTCCGCTTGCAGTGTTGCATCCTCCTTGACCTTGTCCTCTTTGGCACACAACAAGATTGAAAAGAATGGAATCTTCCAATGTCAGGACTGTTCTTTTGTACACCGTGGTCACCATTGTCTTTTTCTATTTTCTCTTGGGACCGGTGCGACGTCGCATTCTAATCGAAGGTCTACAAAGTTTGTTCTTTTCCAATCAACAACCCCAACCGTATCGCGCTCCGGACTATGCCAACAAACATCAATATGTTGCCATGGATTGTGAAATGGTCGGTGTGGGTCCCAGTGGAATTCGATCGGCCTTGGCTCGCATCTCAATCGTGGATTGGGACTTGAACGTAGTGTTGGATACTTACGTCCAAGTCCAGGAACGTGTTACGGATTATCGCACTCATGTCAGTGGCATTCGACCCAAACATTTGAAAAGCAAACAAGCCATGCCCTTTCGAAAATGTCAAAATCTAGTATCGGAGCTGCTGCAAGGGAAAATCGTGGTGGGCCATGGCTTGGAAAACGATTGGGCCGTACTGTTCTTGGAACCACCTCCCATCCAACAAACCCGTGATACAGCTACCTATCTGCCGTTTCAAAAATGGCACAATGGCAAGTGGCGGCCTAGCAAGTTACGGGATTTGGTCAAGAAGCATTTGCGACGGCAAGATTTTCAAGCCATGGCACATGATTCGATTGATGATGCAGCATGTACCATGCAACTCTTTCATCGAGTATACAAGGATTGGGAAAAAGAATACAATAGAAATACGAATCGATAGTCAAGTGTGGGTAGGCTACAAACCATAACATTTCTTCCATCATAGTAGTACTATCTATCAGCCTGTGAGTTACCCATGTTTCCTATGCAGATATCCCGACGAGTTGTGTTCTGTCTTGTAGGGTTTCATGGTCACTGCTCCCGTTCCATTCTTCCATTTCGGTTTGCGACGGTTCGCTCGACGTCGTTCCGAATTCAAGGGATGTTTGTATCCAGGAGTGGTGTCTTCGCCCCGGGCGCGGCGTTCGGCGGCTTCTTGTTGTTTGCGCCGTTGATCTTCTCGTCGGAGGCGTTCCTCCGGAGTCAGCTTACTCCAATCTACTGCTGACTTTTTGGCTTTTTTTGATTTGGGTTGTTGTTGTTGCTGCTGTTCTCCGGTGGAAGTAGCGTTGTTGCTGCTGTCGTCGGCTGGACGCTTCTTGTCGTTGTCCGACATCCCCAAGAGTTTCTTGGCTTCCGCCAAGACCTCTGCCAAGACAGAAGGACCTTCTCGGTCCAATTTTCGTGACAAGGTTCGTTTCATTTTCGAATTCAATTGATCCAGCAATGGATAGACCTCATGGTCGGGACTGATTTTGTCCGTATCGGAAGCTTCCTGGGCAGCTGGTTCGTCGGTGCTGGTCTTGGGTTCCTCGGATTTCTCTGTAACAACCTCGGGTGTTGTATCCTTTTCTTGCTCATTTTCATCCTTATTTTCTTCTTCGTCATCATCGTCACTCTCACTATCATCATCGTCCCTGCTGTCATCATCGTCGCTGCTGTCATCATCGCTAGATTCCTCTGATTCTGTGGCGGCTTGTTCTTTCTCCACTTGCTCCGAAGCAGGCTCTTCTTTGGCATCATCGGCCTCAGTGTCATTGTTCTCTTCAGCTCCCTGTTCTTCCGGTTGACTTTCTGCCTTGCGATCTTGATATCGCTTGATCATGCGTCGCTGTTTGGAATTCCAATCCTTGGGATCCATTTGCAAGAGTTCTTCCACCATGGGATCCGAAGCAAAACTGGTTCGTTCCTTGGACGCAGCAGCCTTGGCTTCACCATCGGAAGCTGACTTTTTCTTTCGCTTGGCAAAGATTTTCATGGTACAAGAGTTAAGGCACAGACAAGGTTGGCAGAGAAGAGAGTCGCAATGGCAACGACAGAGAATGGAATTTGTTCCTTGATGACAGAGAAGTGGTTGGTCCTCCTCCTGTGGGACGAAGGTGGAGGGACGGACAGACAGTGCATGCTGGACTACTTCGACAAGCAGGACTACCTCGAGTCCACCCCTGGTACCACCGAAGAATGAATCGGCCATTGGCTAGTGTGTATGGAACATGGTTGTAGACTACTACCGGCAGTATTATATCTGCATCTCTTTTTCTAATCAAAGTACCCATCTTCATACTACAACAATGGTGGAGAGTTATGTTGGGTTGCACCACGTAGTTTTTCGGAGAGTGTCCATGACTTCCTTGTACGATTCAGTCAACCGGGTTTCTGTAGTGTGTGGTATCCGCGCCAGCCGAGGTTCATTAAGTTCCAACTCCGTCACACATCTTTCCCATCTTGGGCCCTCGCCTCACCAAGTTTTTCTCAATCGTGTTGTCCTTCCGAGTTTACACCCGTTTCCATGCACATGACTACAGCTCGTTGTGATCCAACATCCACACCTTCATAGTACCAACACACTACTACTAACAAACAACAACAAATTGATAACATGAGACTATCATCGCCTTGCCGAAAATCAACGCTTCAAACAACAGCAACATCAACATTGTTGCTATTGCTCCTTACAGTTTGTTTACCATCGCCGACACAAGGACAATGGCTTTGCAATCCTCTCGCCAATGAAACATGGGATGGATTGGTTCAAGCCATTTCTGACTCGTATCGACTCGCAGTCCTGTGTCCCTTCAATATCAGTGGCACTAGCTGCCCAACACCTGGACAATACCCGGAAGGTATTGTTGTGGAGGGAGAGGACAAGATTATTGAATGCGATCCCGATGGAAGATCGGAGGAGACAGAAAACACCAAATGTATTATTGATTGTCCCGGTCGACACTTTACAGTTCGCGGTGCCTCGTCGAGCTTGATTCTAACGACAGTTGTGTTGAGTGGCGCTACCAACACATCTGTATTGGTGGAAGATGGTGGACGAATGGAAGTTGTGGATTCAGAATTCAAATCGTACGTTTTATGGTTTGTGTCCTGTTGTTAGCTGTCAGTGCAAAGTATGTGTATAATGTTCTCATCCGGTGAATGGTCGCCTTTTTGATTCCTTTCAGAAACTCGGGCGCCGACTTGCATGGAGGTGCGATTGCAGCCAAAGATATTTCAACGGTGGAGATAGCGTTCAGCAGCTTTGCTGACAATGAAGGATCCTTAGGAGGAGCCATATATGCCCAACTGAGTACACTCGTCATTGATCAATCCTCATTCACAGGAAACGAAGCATCCGTTGCGGTAAGTAGTGCCATAATCTTTTCGCTTCCGATGGAACGTTTCCAAGGTACATTCTAACACTGTCATGCGGTGTTTCAGGGTGGAGCCATTGCTCTTGACTTTGCATCTTATGCAGATGTTCGAGCCAGCCAACTACAAAACAACGTAGCGAGTTCGGGCGGAGCCATTTATGTGGCCGAGTTTGGTGAAGTGGCAGCCGAAGATTGTACCTTTCATCAAAATGCTGCCGTAACTGGTGGTGCGATTTTCAACGGCGGTGTAGCAACCATGGAACAGTCGAGATTCGAAGAGAATGTTGCATCCGAGGAAGTAAGTTTGGAGGAAGAGTCTGACACACACTTTCTTTTGGATGAATTTAACCTCACATGACTTGTCTCACTCATGTCAACAGGGCGGTGCCATGAACTTGGACATGGGATCCACCACCATCTTGGAGGGTAACTCCTTTGTGAACAATGGATGCGGAACTCGAGGCCCAGCGATCTTTGATCGCTACAATATTGGAGTAGATACCGATGACAACACTGCCTGTGGCAATGAAATCATTTCGAATACTGGTTCCAGTAGTCAATGCGACGGTGTGTTTGCCTTGATTGGAAGACGACGAACCAGGTGCTTCCCCTTTGAGATTGAATGTATTGCGCCCACCTATGCTCCAACAAGCGCTCCAACAAGCGCTCCAACTATGACACCATCAAAAGTTCCTACCCGGTCCCCCACAGAGCTTCCAACGGTTCGAACGGACTCACCCACCATGTCGCCCTCCAACAGTCCTTCCTTGACTCCTACCACATCGAGTCCAACTTTGCAACCATCGGATTTCCCAACCAATCTCCCCTCGTCAAGACTAACGCAATCGGTAACTTCGTTCCTGGAGTTGCCGAACCCGAACAATACCGAGAGTCCGGATCCCGAGACATTCGTCCCCACCAACTCTTCTGATTTCTTCAATGAGACGTTGGCTCCAACCGATTGGAACTCGACGGACTGGAATTCGACGGACTGGTGGAATGAAACAGAGTGGAACTCCACTGAATGGGGAAACGATGACGTAATCATGTACAACAGTACCGACATGCCTGTCACAAACGAAACCGCCATGCCCACCTCGACCATGGAACCGACACCTTAATTCTTCTTCGATCAGTTCTTTGATCCAGGAGAAGCATGACTCATCTCTGAGCAAGTTCGTTGCGATACCGAGCAAGGGGGTTTGGTAGGCACCAGAATGACGAGGAATGAACCAATTTCTGTGTATATGTATAGTGGTCTCGATGGTAACCGACAGGACTGGAGACATACCAAAGTCTCTGTATCACCCAAAGTGTGGGGATGCATCCGCCATGCTCGAATTATCAGGGACAAGCGTATCCTCGTAGAACATAAAACTTGTAGCGTGCTACCTAATAGTTTTCTCAGGTCATATTTTCCATTGCTCCCTTGCGCGTCTTTGTCAGCATTTGTGTTTGGGTTCCCATGGCTAATTGTCACTGCCTTGGACATTTTAATAGTGTTGTATGTATTAAACTGTTTGACTATCAGTCCTCAAACATCTATGATTCCGTCAAGATCATTCGTTCGTTGTTGTTTTGTCATGATGTTGTGCTATTCGACATTACCCGAGCCGACCGATGCGACTGCAACAGAAAACAATATCCAAGACTGCCGAGTCACGAATATACGAAGCTACAACCCATTTGTTGTCATGACTCTTTCACACCTCCGCTTTCCTACGTCTCAGCAATGGACTGTACTTCTTGCACCCGTACCCATCAAACATACTGTTGATCTGTTGTGATGATAGACATTGGTGGAATGTCTAGCTAGTAGTTGTGATTCAGGCTCTTCCATTCTCGGTGGACTTCGAGTACCGGATGCAATCATGCATGCTACTCTCCTTCCGCAGACCCGCTCCTCCTCCTCATCACTCATCACTGGCGGCAGCAGAGCAAGCTAGCAAGCTAGCAAGCACCATTTCCAACATTTCAGCGCACTTAAAATGGATCTCTGTTGTATCATCTCTCTTGTTCTTGGGTCTGAAGAAAACATGGCCGACGATGGGTCTGACTTTGCTTTGGACCACCACTATGACGACGATGACGACTCGAGCACTACAGAAACTTTCATGGTGAAGTCTAAGTTTACCCCCACGGACTTGGAGATCCTTCGTACACTTCCAGTGGTTGACCTTTCAAGAAACAGAATCGGTAATCAAGCTGCCACTGTTTTGTTGGAGGCATTCTTGCACACGAAAAACGTGCTACAAGAGCTGAACTTGGCAAACAACGATATCGATGGAGAAAAAGATGGAGCTGTTCCACTTGCTGGGCGGTTGGGTTCCTTCCTGACAAAGAGCAAATCCTTGCAGAGACTGGATCTATCTGGTAGTTGGTGTGGGGGGCCCATTATGGCAGCGTTGGTCAAGGCACTACAGAGGAACAGTACCCTGCGAGAACTGACCCTTCAGCGTATCTGTTGGCAACGTCATGCTCCTTCATCCTATGACCTAATCAAGATAGTTATCGCCAAAGAGTCCTCCATTAGGATGCTCGATTTGTCTCACAATGAGTCTTTTGGAGACATCGGCGCATTTGCTTTGGCTAAGGTGCTCCCCAACAATAGGTGTTTGGAATCACTGAAACTCAGGTGTTGCGGCATTGACACAGATGGCGCGGTTGTCCTTGCCGATGCGCTGCGATCGAACACCTGCCTAAAGAGTTTGCAGTAGCAAGGGAACTACTTCGAGACGGAGGGAGTAGTGGCTTTCTTGAGAGTTCTGGCAAGCAGCAACAAGTCGTTGCAAAGTTTGTCATTCAAGTCAGAGGAGCACGCTACTGTCCCTGTGGATGAACTCATCAAGGTTTTCGAGTCGCAAACAAGTTCCCTTCAAGAATTGATGCTCCGTCACTACAAACTCAAAGGCGATGTATGTGCATTGGCAAAAGCGCTTGGAAGCAACCGAATACTACGTTCCCTCCATTTAACAAGGGTGCCCTATGACGGTGTGTTCGCTCTTTTCGAGGCTCTGGCACAAAACACGACGCTTCAGGAATTAGAGCTGCACATTAGTTGCATTAAGAAGGAGTGCCTGAGCTTCCTTTCGAACACTTCCCTGCAAAAATTGGCTCTCTCCAGACACTGGGGAACCCTCAAAGTAACTGATCTGATGGTCGCACTGAAGCATTCCAAATTGCAGCAACTGCGGTATATTGACAACAAAGATGGAACGGTTGAACGTATGATGATTTCCCAGGGAAATCTGGAGACCTTGAAAGTACTAGATCTTTCTGGAAGCCGAACCAACGATGAAGGTGCAGTACGACTGGCGGGTGTGTTGAAAGAAAACTCGACACTTCATACTCTTCGGCTGGCACATGATGAGATTGGGGACGCAGGTGCGAAGGCTCTTGCTGAAGCCCTCAAGACAAACAATGCCTTACGCAAGTTGGACCTTGAGGGTAATACTATTGGAGGTGCTGGTGTGGCGGCCTTTGCAGGTGCATTGTATGTGAATTGTACGCTGCGGGAACTGTATCTACAAGACAATTTAGTTTCTATAGATGGTACCACAGCCATGGCAGAGGCACTGAGCACAAACTCAAGTCTGGAGGAGTTAGGTTTGAGCTTGGTTGAAGAGTTTGATGACAAAGGCAAGACATACGAAGTAGATGCTGAATGTTGCGCGGTTGACCAATCCGGGGTTGTCGTAATGGAAAAAGCAATTCGCAACTCGAACTGGACACTTCGGAAGTTTTTCTCATCTTCCGATCATGAAGAGTTTTCACGCCTTCTAGCACCTCACAAACGACTAGAGAGACGACGACGGTTAGGGGGGCCAGGATAGCAATCGTAGTCAAGAAACTGATGCCAAAAACTACGCCAACACGCCGAAGTCAGATTGTATAACTCACCACAAGTTGCTGGGTTCAGCAGAAATATCGGAAAACCAAGAAGGCGTTCATAAACCAGTTGACTTCAGCTTAGACTCGAAGGTATCGTTTCTAATCAAGTCAGCAACGAGTTGCAACGAGTTGCAAGTTTGTCTATCCGTCATTGATCTATCCATTCGCATTTTATGCCCGAAAAGATGCTGTCGGCCTGTGATATGGCCGAGGTTGCGGCTAGGCACCATGTCAAACTAGAAGAATGATCTGCATTGTTGGAGACCCGTGCAGCCCAGGATGCGAGATGGGCTTGGGTGAAAACGGAGAATGAGGCACTCTGGATCAGATCAGATTGATGACGACAATGTGAAGTGTTAAGCCGGAAAGCAGCTCCCAGCTGTGGTTCCAATGTATCGCCCGTCCCCCCGAGTCACCACACTACTCGCTTTCTCTTACAATTCCAGGAATGTACTAGCTCATTTTCATGTTGGAAGCAGTTGATGTTTCTCCCAAAGTCAGCGTGCTGCACTGGAATAGGGTATTGTTAGAATTACAAACTTCGTAATTGTTTATTCAACATTGCGCGAAATTCCCATATATTTGCCTCAACGGTCGAGACAGAAAAATTCCCTTCCCACGAAGGAAGCAAGCAAGATGTTGTCCCACCACCCCCCATCAGGAAGATATCGGTGTCAGAGGATCGAATTCGAACGACTACTGTTGTATCTGCTGTATCATTCAACAAGTTCTAATTTTAAATAAATGTACAAGCCCATTCTCTAGCAGGGAGCAATTGACACAAGTGTCCTGTCACACAGAGTTGTGCAATGTAGTAGACGAAGGAAGCAGTAGTAGTTGTAGATTGTATGGAGGAGCAAAACGATTTCCCGTATTTTGCCCTTGCATTCTACGGGCGGGGAATCGCAAAAGATATGAACAAGCCAGTTTGGCAGATGGATCTATCCATTCAAGAAATGGAAGGCAGGTAGGGGAAGGTCCGAAGAGATGATGTCAAGCGTACATCATCAAGGTGATTCGAACACAGTCTCCTAGGGAGTGGCTGCGCCCTTGGTGAGAATAGCGCGAGTCTTGGAAACAGGAGAGGCAGGGGGAGAAGGATAGGAAAGGTTGGAAGAGGCGGAGTCCATGTTGGCTGCCTTCCAAAGGATGTCACGAAGGTTATCCTTGGGCGTGATTTGATCCTCCACGTGCATGAGGAACAACTTTCGCTTCATGCGGCGAAGCCCCATGGCCATGTGGGCCAACTCCTTCTTGTCTTCTGGCATGGCATCGTGGGTGCTGTCTTGACTGTCAAAGGATCCTCCTCGTGGATGGGCGATGGGAGAAACAGGAGACATGTCGGATTTCATACTGTGGACCGGGAATGTGGGTATGGAATGGGCGCCGATTACAGATTTGTGAGATGTTGGGAATGAAAGGATTAGGATCGATTTCCTCCTACAAAGACATGAATTGACATGCTTGGCGTCACCAGACCTTGTACGGAATTAACGAGGGCTTCCGAAGGGGCAATCACCACGATCCACTTGGAGAATAACCGTCCGAGCCGTAGTAAAGAAGAACCCCTAAATAGATGTGGTGTCAAGGCTAAAGAAGAAAGAGTCCAGCTGAGCTCGTGGCTTTCCGCAAGCTTTAGTTCCGTAGGAGAATGGGCGCATGCACGCAGGAACGCTTCGAACGACTAGCCTCTGGTATTCACCACCGTGAAGAACGCTAGTGGCATCAGTGCAGAAGGGGTCCTTCGCTCTGCGCTGCTGGGGATGTTTGCGAATCTTCCAATCACGAAAAGGAGGATTGCTACAACAACAACGTCGGGGTAGTCCTCCAGTTCTTAAGTCAAGCTACGATTTTCAAGCTTGAAAGAACTAACCTCCTGCTGTTTGAACTGCTAACTTCGCAGAAAATCATGAGAATTTTCTCCTCCCTCGTAGAACAATCTTTATGCTCTTCCTGTACCCGGCAATATGGTACAACTACAACGTGGTCTATCTTGGAATGGGTCCACAGTATGGATGACCGTAGTGTATTCGCGATGAAAAAGGCGTTTGACGATGCAACGAACGTATATCACGTATACCACTCCGACCTTGGGAGTACCGCAGGAACTTGCTGGTCCCGAGAATCCCACAGAACAACACATCAAGTGCAAGAATCGTTGGAGGTATAGAATTATAAGTTCCACCTCTAGAGATCTAGGGACAACAGAATAGAGATAAAATGCGTGTTCTCTTGTCCTTGACACCTTTAGTAGTAGCACATGATCGTTAGCGAGTAGGAATAATGAGTTGTTTGACTGGATAATATGTTCGTTGTGGTCACGGAAGAACAAGGAGCTGCGGAATTTGGAAGCTTGTGGTTGAAGTGTTGCTGGTGGATGGATGCAGCAAGAGGAGGAGGGACGAGGGCGGCGTTGCTACCAGTACCGAGTTAACAACATCATGACCCATCTCTAGAAGTAGCTGTTGAAGTGTACAAGGTCCTTCCTCCCTTTTTCCGTTTTGCTTTCGCGATCAGATCACAGGCATGCAGTTCTTTTCGTCACAGCCACTGCTATCGGCTATCAGGGTGATCTGTATTAGCAATACAACAGTTTCATAGTCGTCATTCATGTTGTAATGAGCAAGGAGTTACTGTGATACTTTTTCTTAGCTAATTGGTACTACAGTAACCTCAAGAAGTTCCTCCAACACTTGTCTACCACTCTCCATCTCAGGTCAAGGCCTATCCTCCTAATCTACTCTCAAGAAGCAGATGTATCTCTTCAAGCCTCCTTCTTGGCATCCGCATCATCCACTTGCTCCCAATCAGCCAATTCAAGAAACTTGGCCAAAGAACCAGGCTCACCTCCTCCCGTCTCCAAGGCATTGCGATGCCCATTGGCAACTCCAACGTACTGCATTGTTACAATCATGGTTGATACAAAGGGGAAACATACACAAGAATTAGAGTGAGAATCCACGACCATGCCAAGCCAACCAACAGCATCCATCCATCCATCAATCCATCAATCATCCAACCAATATCAAATCAAAACTCATACTAGTATATAGTATACAAGGAATACTCACATTGCTCGATTGCGAATGCAACCGACGACGCTCCAATGGCGTCAAATCTCTAATTTTGCGAGCTGGACTTCCTACCCAAAGTTCTCCCGATCCAACGTGGGTATTGGCAGGAATGTTGGCCCCGGCCGCAATAAGAGACTCGGATTCCACAACAACACCAGGCTGCAACAAGGCACCCATTCCAATCAAACAATAATCCTCGACGGTTGCAGAATGAATCGAAGCCATATGACCGACAGTAACTCCATTTCCAATTTTGGTATGTCCCACGGCAGCATCAATAATGGATCCATCTTGAATGTTGGTATTCTCTCCAATAAAGATTCCACCGCCAATGGATCGGGTGTGTTGACGACTTTCTCGATCTTCATCCAATTTCCACTCCATAATTTCATTTTTATCATACTCGTCGCTGGTATTGAAACTCTCTGCATTTTCGCAGTTGTCGGCCCGTAGGATAGACTTGTAAAAGACAGAGCTGCCGGCACCGATGTAGACGGATCCAATCAAGGTGGAGCAGGGAGCAATAAAGGCGGCGTCGCGGGAGACCTTGGGACGGCCTCTCTTGAGAAGAGGCATTTGGTGGCGATGGCGGGACAAGAAATCTTCGTACTTGACGGGTTCATCCCCAATGGTGCGCTTGGAGACAGCCAAGGCTTCTCCCTTGACGCCGAGACGGTCGAGGGCTTGGCCGGTTTCTCGGAGAGCACGGCCGATTGTGTGTCGGACGAGTTGGTAAATTGTTGGTTTGCCCATTTTTTGTTAGGATGTGTGGATATGTTGTTGTTGGTTGGTTGGTTGGTTGGTTGGTTGGATGGATGGTTGGTTGGTTGGATGGATGGATGGATGGATGCACTCCCAAGTTGAAGCGGATCTTGTAGTGGGTGTTGTTGATGCCGTTCGTTTCGTTGGCCAAACCTGCACTCGTCGTACCGTAGCGCTCTTCCTACGGTAGCTTCCGTCGTACCGGTATCCATGATGGGATTGATTGATTCGACCCACATCGATCGTTCGACTCCAACGAGTGGCAAAGCAGCTGATCCATCCATGACGGACGACGTGCGGTTGTGGACCCCCCACAGAGGATATATGCCCCACTGCATGCCTCCAATTCAGTAAGCGGTAAATGGGATTTTGTGGACCGTAGGAAGCACGAGAGGTCCACCAACACCACCAACACCACCAACATCGCTACAAGTACAGCGACACCTTTTCTCTATCCTTCAAGATGTGAGTAGACCATGGCGTTGCCTGAATGAATGAATTGGATGGTTGGATGGTTGGATGTAGTATTGTAGTGGTTGTAGTGGTTGTAGTGGTTGTGGTATCAATGTAGCAATGTAGTTCTCACTCTGTTGGATGTGGATGCTTGATATTGCCACAGGTCCCACCGCAAGTTTGAGGCTCCCCGCCACGGAAACTTGGGTTTCTTGCCCAAGAAGCGAACCAAGCACCATGCTGGACGCATCCGATCGTTCCCTCGCGACGTTGCCACCGAGGAACCCCACCTCACTGCCTTCAAGGCCTACAAGGCCGGGATGACCCACGTCGTCCGTGGAGTCGACCGTCCCGGAGCCGTCATGCACAAGCGCGAGGTTGTCGACGCCGTTTCCATCTTGGAGACTCCCCCCATGGTTGTTGTCGGAGTTGTCGGATACGTCGAGACCCCCCTCGGTCTCCGCACCCTCACCACTGTCTTTGCCGAGCACTTGAGTGAAGAGTTCAAGCGTCGTCTCTACAAGAACTGGTACCACTCCAAGAAGAAGGCCTTCACCAAGTACACCAAGAAGTACACCGAGGATGGCGGCAAGGACATTGACGCCGAGTTGGAGCGCATCAAGAAGTTCTGCACCGTCGTTCGTGTCATCGCTCACACGCAAGTCAAGAAGCTCAACTTGCGCTTGAAGAAGGCCCACATCATGGAGATCCAAATCAACGGAGGAGACGCGGCTGCCAAGGTCGACTTTGCCAAGAACCTTTTCGAGAAGGAAGTCACTGTCGACTCCGTCTTCAACAAGGACGAGAACATCGATGTCATCGGAGTCACCAAGGGACACGGATACGAGGGTGTCACCACTCGCTGGGGTGTCTCCCGTCTTCCCCGAAAGACCCACCGTGGTTTGCGAAAGGTTGCCTGTATCGGATCTTGGCACCCTGCTCGTGTTTCCACCACCGTTCCCCGCGCCGGTCAAAATGGATACTTCCACCGAACGGAAATGAACAAGAAGGTATACCGCATCGGGAAGAAGGACGACAAGGCCAGTTGCCAAACCGAGGCTGACTTGACCGAGAAGAGCATCACCCCCATGGGAGGATTCGTCCGATACGGAGAGATCAACGAGGACTGGGTCATGCTCAAGGGAGCTGTTGTTGGAGTCAAGAAGCGACCTTTGATCCTTCGCAAGTCCATGATGAACCACTCTTCCCGAAAGCACTTGGAGACTATCGATATCAAGTTCATCGATACTTCTTCCAAGATGGGACACGGACGATTCCAAACCGCCGACGAGAAGCTCAAGTTCATGGGTCCTCTTGCCTCCAAGCAACAAAACTAAGTCTACTACTAGGTTTTCGAGCAAATTTACTCTTTTTGTCTTGTAGTAGTAGTAGTTGTTGTTCTCGTTGTTGACATGTCGTTGTCGTCGGCATGGGGTAGTAAGTAGTGCAGCAGCACTGGTACAGCACAGGGGATATGTGTTTGCTAGGTACCGGTAGGTAGGTGTGCTCGACCCTTGCTGTCGTGGTTGAATCTCCGCTTGTCCTTTTTCTTGTCAAGACAAATATATTCTGTATGAACTGCAAAGGAGGGTCAGCTGCTAGCTAGGTACGTAGTCGAAGGGGTGACTCGCATGACTCCAAGAGCCAACGAGTACCAGCAGTACGAGTACGGTAGTAATGAGTGGGAACACCCCGTGGCTCCCACGTGCCCATTCCAGGATGGACCATGTCCACTGCTTGGATCCTTCCTCGTCGTCGTATCCAACCTTCCGGCAACATGATGAACGACCATCTTTCAGAGTTCCGGTACGATACTTGTAGTACGTCCCGTACTTGTAAGAAACGAATTCCTCTTGCAACATGGATGCATCAACGCATAGTGGTGGTGGAAATCGTACGGTACACGTAACTCCCAACAACCATGGTACGAGTACTCCTACTACTACTACTAGCAACATGACAGCGTTGGAAATTGAACATGACGATGACCCAGCATTCAAGGATACGAAAAGTACTATTGATAACGTCCGTGCTAGTGCTAGTGCTAGTGCTAGTACAGGTACTGGTACTTCTCGAGTCTATTCGCTGGTACACGGAGAAGAAGAAGAAGAAGAAGGATTTGAGGATGAGTTGGAATTGGGATTTGCTTCGTCGTCTGGAGGGGATGGTGGAACGCCCATCGCCACCACTACCACACGACGAGACCCAGAGGGTGCAATGTGCCGTTGTGTCTTGTCGGATTCCCTCTGGACCGTGTTATTGGTGCTAGCACTGGCATTGGTGTTTGTTCCTATTGCTTACTTTGGATATGCTGGAGGTGATCATTCTCACAATCATCCTCATCGCGGTCCCGAACAAGATTTTACCTCCTATGAGGATGTCATCCCCACTGGATCGTATGGTGCCATCCAACGTTCTCAAGTAGCTTTGCACAATGATACCTCCGACTGTTGGACAATATTCTATGAAGGAGTCTATGATATGACGGAATATGCGATGGTGCATCCGGGAGGATCACGATGGATATATGGGGTTTGTGGAATCAATGGGACAAACGATTTCACTCAACACCATCGGGTCCGTATGCTGCGTACAGCACAAACCTATTATCTTGGTCCATTGGACCTCTCCTCGTAGCCATCATCATCATGGTTCGTCGTACTTGGATCGAAAAGTCATTATAGAAGAGTGATGTACTTGGTTGTATTGCTGTTGTTTTGAGCCAGTACCATTATTTGTTTCTAAAGCTCAAGTAGTCGTCTACCGGTAGTCATTATGTTCTATGGAAGTCTATAATAAGAAAGCTGTAGTTGGTCCCGTTGGTGGGAAGAAAGTCTGGATGTTTGGTGGTGGCACAAAGAATGCACGGAAGTTTTACCCCTTGTTCGCTTCCATTTCCACCATTGTGATCATTCTCCAACAGGAGGAAGAATGCAGCCAGCCGACATGTCGGTAGCACTATCACCAAGCTCAAGAACATCATTGTTGGCTGGTTGCTTGGTCGTTCTGTTCTGAACCTGCTTGGAAGTCTTCCGATAGAATTTCCAGAACGTCATCGATGATTGCCAACAGAGCTTCCTTGCTACCTGCTCCTATTCTTGGAGGATAGTATTGTGGGTGCTGGTTCGATACTGTGCTGCTTGGAGGCGTCATGGTCGACGGTACTTCGAACCAAGAGGCATTGCCCATTGTATGGATGGGAAAGAGATCTGTGGAGAAGTTGCAACTCATCGCTTCTTGCTGTGGTGATACCTCTTGGGTTAGTAGATATTTTGTGAGACTTCTTCCAACATCGAGAAGTCACCTTCGGAGAATTTCAAGTCGAAGAGGGATGCAGTCAGTCCGATTGCAAATTGTGCTCTTCCCGTTTTATTTATGAGTTGCTTCTTTTGTCACGGATATCGATTTAAAATTAGCCGCAGTAGTGGGGTACTAAGACAAAGTAGCACTCGATACGGGAATGTATAGAGAAATAAAACTCTTGCAATAATCGTTGTCAGACGGAGGATTCAATTAGAAGTGGCCGAACAAGGTCTGGAACACAGGTGAAAAGGAGTGATTGTACTCTGCTAGAATACGTGATGCTACCTTCGGGCCTTCTCCTATCACGTGTGTGACGATTTTGAAGGAGGGATCGATATTCGCACCGGAAATTCTTACAGCAGAACGAACATGATGAGAGACCTCCTCCGTCCCCCCCTATCAAAAGTTGCTGCAAGAAAGCACATTTCGTCACCCGGCTGGAATGGTGCAAGAGGATGATACACAAAAGTTGTGGAACCAATATCACCCACCATTGGGTCATCCTTCTGCAGTTACAGAAGCCACATTCGATACCCCTCCTGCTATCACGAAACTACTGTAGAATCAGTTCTACGATAGACCAATGGAGGCGTTTTTTCTGAGTTTAGTAGGGTTACTTTCAACAATGCGTATGTCATTCTTGGAGGCTCATCCTGCCCCATACCTGATGTGTAGTCAGCAATGACTTCAAACATGATGCGATGTGTGCACGAGCATGACATTGTTCATTGAGCCACCAATCGACGTGATATTTTATTCTTGTTGAAGAGACGAGTGATAGCAATCTGTTTTCTTGTGTATCGACCAGAGAGTATACAATGGGAGTAAGTCACGAAGGTGCTTCTCCATCATTTCATCGTGATGCGCCTTGAACAAGATCAGAATCATCCGCAAGGATATCCAACACATTGTCAATGATGGATAAGATCGCCTCCTTGCTTTGGGGCACCGGCCTGTTGCTTTCGTCGTTCACTCCAGGAAGGTTCATGATCGGAAGAGGGATGGTCTGGAATAAGGGGAGAGTGTCCATGGATTGGTAGGAACACATGTTGGTGGAAATGCTGCTGGTCATGATTTCGGTATTGCTTTCGCTTTCAATTGTCGAAGAGGCATGAATTGTGAGGTTTTTGGAAAACGACAAGTACAAGAGGGAGGAGGCAGTGGTAATCTTCTCGAGTGGTTGGTGTCGGATAAAATGGAAGCGGGAATAGGAAAAATGGTCCGTTAGGCGATGCTACATAAAGACTGATAATGGATGCTTTCAATAAACAACTAAACAACTTTAATCAAAGAAGTGCAAAACCGGGATAGAATCTCCCTTCGTCGCCCTTCGCCGCTTACAACAACAACAAGCTAATTAAAGTAAGCGGTCGTTGTTGTCGCCGCTTCTGTGCGCAAATACATGGCGCCATCATATTGCCTCGGGCACGAGATCGTGATGGTTCAAGGGGACTCCTTGGATTGGGCCTTTCGTCGTCGCCCGCACCAGGATTCTCGGTCTTACCTTAAGTATATCCAACTTCACTTCATTCTACCGGTAGAGCGTTGTTTCCGCCCCCGTTGTCGTCGTGATGTGTCGACAGAAGTTGAAGCTGCAGACACGGAGGATACAGTCATGATGCATCTTCTATTTGTTTGGAAGCTACCGTTTGCTATAGTCTGCAACGGGGATTCTAATGGCGGTCGGGGTTTTGGTGGAGTGCACACCATGCGCAAAGTTCAGTACTCGTAACAACCAGTCATCAGCAATGGGTATGCTATTACTAATTGCTTTGTATCATACTAGAATAGAGTACATAATAACATAGTAAACAACATACAATCCTACCTTCTGGAACCAATGGAGATCAACGTCCCGTCAGACTGCATGGAGGGTCGGAGTCGGCTGCTGCTGTCCGGCAGCGACGCACTTGCACTCGAGAACTCTCTTGTCGCATCACGTCTCATCATCGTACGACAACACCTTGAAAGATCCTACGAGTAGGTAGTACTAGTAGTAACATTCGCCCATATTTTCATTTGCGACCAGCAGTTGGTGGATCGTCGTGTGCTTGGTACATTCCAATTACCACAGAACTATCACCATGAACTCTCTTGCCGTTCTTTTCGTCGCTCTTTGTGCTTCGCAGGCTTCTGGATTTTCCTTGGTTCAGCCCCTTATGATGGGAAGCCGCTTGGCTTCGTCGTCTTCCTTGGAGGCCAAGAAGGTGTTCATTGATGGGGAGGCCGGAACCACTGGTCTTCAAGTCCGTGGACGTATCGAGGCTCGCAGTGACTTGGAAATCATCTCTGCTCCTTTTGAGTTGCGCAAGGATGAGGCCACCCGCAAGAATCTCATCAATGAGGCTGATGCCGTTATTCTTTGTACGTGATGCAAATTTTCGTGACAACGTGACCGTTGTTTGAAAATGCAAAAGACTTGGTGTAGGAAAATGTTCAAATTCCCACAGTTTCTCTTGTCTCACACTCGTCGCATTTTCCCCTTTTCGAAGGCCTTCCCGATGCCGCCTCCATGGAAGCTGTTGCCTTGGTCGACCCTAAGAATGACCGAACTGTCATGATTGATGCCTCTACTGCCTACCGATGCCATGACGATTGGGACTATGGATTCCCAGGTAAGAGAGAATAATTGGTTATATTTGTTTTTTTCAGGCTAACATGTTTATCTTGTTTCTAATTTCCAATAATTTCCATTTCGTCTTTCTACCACCATCATCTGTGTGACCCAAAACAGAACTCTCGAAGGAACAACGTGCACGTTTGGAAAAGTCCAAGCGTATTGCCAACCCTGGATGCTACCCTACTGGATTCATTGGTTTGACCCGGCCATTGACGGATGCTGGAATCCTCAAGCCTGGAACTCCTTTGACTATCAATGCTATCAGCGGATACTCTGGTGGTGGTAAGGGATTGATGCAAATTTTCGAGAATGAAAAGCACGAGCCATGGGGCTCGTATGGATTCACATTGGTATGTGAGGTGTTGTTGCAATCGTTTCCAATCTTGATGTATTTGTGATTTTTGCCTTGACTCATCTTGCTATTTCTTTTTTGGAACAGAACCACAAGCATCTCCCTGAAATGGCCAAGTACTCTGGTCTCGGCCGCAAGCCCATTTTCCAACCCCAAATTGCCTCTTTCCCACAAGGTATGGTCGTCTCTGTCCCCCTTCACTATGAATGGTTGTCTGCCGGAAGCAACGGTGCTAGCATTCATGCCGCCTTGGCCAAGCACTATGAGGGAAGCAACTTTGTTTCGGTCATGCCCTTTGGAGAGGGTGGATGCAAGGATGCTGGATTGTTGGAGCGCGGTGCCTTCTTGGCCGCTGACACTTTGGCTGGAACCAACAAGATGCAACTGTTCGTCTTTTCCAACGACGAGACTCAACAAGCTGTCTTGTGCGCCCGATTGGATAACCTTGGAAAGGGTGCCAGCGGAGCTGCCGTCCAAAATCTCAACATTGCTCTTGGATTGGACGAGACCACTGGACTTCTATAAGCAGACTCTGCTGAATTTAGAATATAATATATTTATTGCTACGAACGAAACAGTGGAGCTGGTCAACCGGTAGTAGTGGTATGGCTTGGATAATATCTAGCAAAGGACAGCAGGGCTCCTGAGAAAGGCTATCACTTTCCAACACATCCTTTCAGTCGTTCCAATGCTTCGGCCGCCAAATCTGCCAGAGCATCGAGTCGCTCATCCCGCAAACACGTTTGGAAAACGTCCATCTTGATCAAAGCATGCTGACCCGCCGCCCGTTCAATCATCTTGATACGGTTGGCTAGCTGCTTATGCGTCATGGAACGAACACGATGGAGACAATGTTCGTAGGATGCTGTATGGTTCTTAGGTAGTTCTTGAACCTCCTGAGGCAAGAGCATTTTTGTTGGCTGTTTCTTGGTGTTGGGTTCTGGAGCACTTCCTTCTTGTCCTTTGTGCCCAGAATAATTACTGCTGTCTACCAACACGTCGTCCGGCAGGATACCTTGATGTTCTGGTAGTTGTCCCTGTAATCGTCTGGACTTGCGCTGCAATGCTGTCGGGGTGCGCTTCTTAATCCATTTTCGCTTTTGGGTCGTTTCGACGGTCAGCAAACCTAACGCTTTCAGTCTCTCATTGTTGCGTTGAACGTTGCGCATCCGAAGAAGTTCATAGTCACTCGGGGGAGGCTCGACTACTTCTAAATCTACAACGTTGGAAGCAGCATTGGCATCCTTCACTCTCATGTCGGTTCGTACAAATGGAGCTGTATGGCGCGAACAAGCACAGTCCAGTCGCGGTAATCAATTGTAATCCCAAGCTCCTCGTATCTACGGTACTACCGGTAGGTACCTTAACCTATCTTCCAAAATGGATCACCACAACATGCTTTCCTACAGGCACCAGCAACATGAACAATGATGAGAAGTGCCACCGGTATAGTCCTCGTACTTTGGGCAGAAGACGACGATAGAAAATGTACAAAATTATTCCTGAACAGTTAGTGAAACACCTGTGTCAAAAGCCTCTGTCCTGGTGGTAGCGATGGGGCGTCGGAGGGCATCAAGAAGATGGACTTTCGTGTTCATCCATCTTCGACTATGACGGCAGATTCTTCAGGGAACAGAATTGCTGAGAAGAAAGATACATATTCTGAGAAGGTTTGGAGGGATTGGTTCATCCAATCTCCAAGGATTCTAGATT